>JAADVF010000849.1:0-12547 GCA_023334555.1 Elongisporangium undulatum | reverse complement strand
GGGCGTCCAAGTGCACACCCGCGTGGCCCGAGGTCTCACCTCAATCCATCACTTTGAGAAAGTGAATGCGTGCGTTTGGGTTCATCTGGGTTTTGCTCTGCTCACTTTGGCATGGGCGTCCAAGTGCACACCCGCGTGGCTTGAGGTCTTATTATATTTTTTTGCAGAGAGTTAATTGCTATGCATCTATAAGCTACAAAAAAGATTTGATAACGTCACCTTTCCTGGGCCTGTGGTTTTAGTAAAATTGTAAGAAGGGTATGGTGATTGTTTTTTTTCTAGCACGTCTTGTAGTAGATACCATAATTACCGAGTATTGTAGAAGCATGCTATTGGCTGTTGTTTCTGGGTAGAGGAATGAGTTACACTAACTGCTCCGATTTCACCTATTTTTATCTTTCATCAGTAAATCAAAGTTGTACCTAATGTGACATTGATAGCGTCCATCCCTGACCTAAGCCAATTTTCTATTGCCAGTCGCTTACCATCTATATTTATTTTGTACGTTTTGCTGCTAGAAATGCCGTGAAAATGCTACACACACTACTTGAAATTGGAGACGCTCTATTACACTACATAAAGACGTAGAATAACATGCATACATCATCATAATCATGATAGCACAACGATTTAATAACAACTGAAAACAAATCCGTTCGTCTTACTTGCGAAGTACTGCCACGTCAGAGCTTTGTTTGCTGAATATACAGGCTCTGCTCTCGTGAATCGGCGACCAAAACGAATCTACTTCAGGTACCATCCTTCATCAGAAGCATCCGTTCAAAAGAGTGTATAGCATTATCACTTTCTGAAACGAAAACTTTCGGGATCGTTCCATATTTTAAATGAAAAAATTGAACTATGCTTTGGCGCGAAGCTTGCAGCATTTACAATAGCGCTCTTTATTTTTCATTTTTCAATCGTCGAGGGCCCCAAGATATGGGCTCTCACCCATGAGACATCAAATCGCAAAGGATTGTTCTCATGGGATCATCTCAAGAGTGAAATAAAGATAGCTTTCCAGCCACCGAATGTGGCTTACCGCCAGCGAAAGTTCCTGTCTCACAAGCAAGGAAAGAAGGAACTTTACGTGTACGTGGAAGAGGTTCTAGGATAGACTACGAGCAGACGAGGCTGCAGTGCAGGCGAATGAACTCTCTGTATTTGAGGGAAACTTTCAAACTGAAGGAACTGACCAACTGTTGCACCTCCGTGTGTACACCTACGTGTAACCTGCAATTGGTGTGTTGCTCGAAGGTATCTTCTCGAAACTTGGGAGTCACTCGCTCTCTTCATACCCCTTCTGACTCTTGAGCTTGCCTTGCGTCAGCGATGATAGATCACGCATTCCCATAGCTGCGCGGAACTTCTTAAAAACAGGTTCATGCAGCAGCTTTGTTCTCAGTTGTTGCCGTACGATTCACTTCAATGTTTCTCTCTCTCTCACATACTCTCTGATCTTCAGGTACTTCACAGCGATGTGCTTCGTTTTCTTGTGATTCCCACGATGGTCAATCAGATTCACTGCTGCTTCGTTGTCGCAAAATAGACTTCAGTTCACTCTCTTCACCATCATGTCATTCAACAACTGCTTCAACCACACAACTTCTCGCAATGCTTCATTTGCTCCAACAAATTCAGCATTACAGGTGCTCTCAGTGACTGTTTCTTGCTTCCAACTCTTTGACGAGATAAACTGTCCACAACAGAGCACAGCAAAGCCGGTAACGGAGCGGCGATCAATTGGATCATTCGCAAAGCTAGCATCACAAAGGCTTCGATCTTTGTACATCCATATTTCTAATTTCCAAATCATACTCAATTTCATTGAACCTGGTTACAATCAAATACTTCAGTACGTGCTAAGCCATTTTCCAGCCATTCTTTGTCGCATTGTTCAATTTTTCGCTCAGAATTCTTACTGAAGTTGCCAGGTCCGGTCTCAACCGTCCTACAAGGTATTGCTGGCAGCCGACGACACTGCGGTACGGCAAGATATATTTTTTGCTCTCGCTTTGTTGCTCTGAGCTGCCACTGTCGTTTATATTCAAATCTTGGCTCTTTGTTTCATATCCTTCACCTTCCGTCACCGAGCATGGACTAAAGAGGGACTTGCACTGGATTATCTCTATCTACGCGAAATTTCTTTAAAATATTTCCCACATACTCCTCCTGGTTGAACGTTATCCGTTTTCCTTTCTCATAATTTATCTCAATACCCAGGAGATACCGGATGTTTCCCAAGTCTTTTATTTTGACCTTTGCTTCAATGTGGATGCCACATACCCGACATCACTGATCCCGCCAAATACCATCATATCATGAACATACACAGCCACGAGCACAAGCTTTCCTCTCATGTACATAAAGTACAGTCCATAATCTTTAAAGCATCGCACTAATCCCATCTTGGGCAGGAAGGGGTGCAGCGTGCTATTCCTTTCTTTAGGTGCTTGTCGTTATCCATATATACTCTTCAAGAGCAGGACACACTTTATTTTCCAGCCAGTTGGTTGCTTCATATATAATGCACGATCAATTGGTGCGTTTCGAATCGCAGTCACAAAGTCGTATTGTTTGATATTGTAGTCGAAGATACCAGCCAAGAGTAAGACTAACCGTAATGTCTCAAATCGTGTCACAGGTGCATATATTTCATAAAAATCAACACCCTCTTTCTGCATCCAGCCTATCCCAACCAGTCTAGCTTTGTATCTGATGTTGCGCTGATCAACTTCTTTTATTTTCCAGACCCACATCAAACGAATAATATTCACACTTGGATCCATCCTTTGGTCTGTCAACCAAAATCCACGTCTGCTTCTCCATCTGCGAATTGTATTCATCTTGAGCAGCTCAAATCCATTCTTCTCGTTAATACGAGTTCTGCACGTCTGCAACTGTGATTGGCACTGTCAAATCATGTTTCCCATGCGTAATATACATGTGATAATATTTGAAACGATTTGGTGTCCACTTGGTTCTCGTTGAGCGTCTGAGTGGAACCTAACTCGTCAGCACCAGAGGCTGTACTTGATTATCCGATTGATCCATGATCTAATCTGCAAGTGATTCGTTAACCTCTTCCACCTCAACTTCTGCTTCATGTACATTCACTTGTTCCTAATGATCATCACTCCCTTCGACTGCAGTATCACCAACATCGACACTCCCCTTCACACCAACAGCAATTCCTTCGGCGCTAACAGCACCACCGCTAATTTTCCCTTCTGGCGACGAAGGATTGCGTTTTGTTGCAATCTCTGAAATCACACTGGTAGTGGAAGTCAATCTGTGATCGTGCTCGCTAGTATCATTGATATTTACAGCAGGAAACCCAACAAACCAAAGGTGCGGTAACAATTGCACGTTGTTCTTGTTGAAGTAAACATTATCCAGAAGCAGCTGGACATAGGCTCCTGGAACTGCTTTGTGCTCATAGAACTTCAGATTTTCAGTTCTTGCTTCAACAATCATCCCTTTCTCCAAATGAAGCAAACGGTATCCTTTCGTTTCAGTTGCATAGCCTATCACTAAGCATGGTGTCCCATGAGATGACAGCTTTTGATTTACACGATATTGTGTCTCCACGTACATAATCGCAATAGATCCGAATGGTTTAAATTAGCTGATGTCTGGTTTCATACCATGGAGTATCTCTAAAGTTGTCATTGCTCCTCCCTGCACGGCTGATCCAGTTCTGTTATCAGTGTGCATAATGTATCCAGCTACTTTACCCCACCAAGCCTCAGATAATCCAGGGCTGATCAGTACCGCACGTACTTTACCAAAAAGAACAGAACGTGCCTTCTCAATCAAACTTATCTCTTCATGTGCGTATGGATGTGAGTAAATATGTGTTGTTGTTGCACCACAAATTATATTCACTTCACGATTCTTGAACTCAGGTCCTTGATCTGTCTGCACTTTGATTAGGGCACAAAAGTGCTAAATATTTCTGATGCCTTCTTCGCCTTCTGTGAATAGATTCATTTCATTCGCATTGCCTCATCTATGATGTGCAAGACGCATGCATGTATGTCCACTAGGTGTTTGGACCCCGCTTACAAACGTCACGTCCATCAAAGCTCTGTCAAATGGACTTGTCGCACGATTTGCATGTGTATTTTGATTAGGCATCTGCTTCATCTTAGCAAATGTACATGCTACACAACCCATTTGCTTTGCATCATCATTCGTAATCAATGTCATTCCCTTTACGCTTTGAGCTCGATTCATCTGTCTCATAACTTCAAAATTTGCATGTCCAAATCTGTAATGCCATTGCATTAACACTGCCGTGCTCTTCCGGGTAATGACTGACTTTTTCTTGGAGTATTTGAACTGTTTCACATACATATTATCATCCATCTTCAAGAACGTTCATTTGAATTTATCACTGATCAGTTGAATCTCATTTTGCTGCCAAAGACTCATTTGCCTTGAACCCATGGTTCTGGAGTAACAAATGCTGTGACAAAATATTAGGTGTTGAGTCCTTGACGTACGCTGCATGGATCTTGATCTGCTCAACTTTTTGCGTTCGTTTATTTACAGTATCCAACACAATCCATCCAGATCCATCTGCTACACGCTAGGTTTCTCCAATCCAGGTCAAAACAAGCTGTTCAGTATCCCATTCAACAAATGCCTCTCGATCACCACACACATGAACGCTAGCACCATTGTCCAGAACAAAATCAACAAATTGCTGCCCATGAGTTGTGTTTGCTGCATTAAAAATCATATGCTTCTCGTCAGCAGTTCTGATCATCTGTATCGGTGCGAATCTGCTAAATTGTTTGGTGTGAACTTGCTCCTTGAGTCTGACTTGGAGCTTGCATTGTAGTTCCACGTATCACGCCAACATCTGACTGCTTATTTTGTCCTTGAGATAGCTGATTCGAACTCCAGTTACCATAATCTGATCTGCCTCGTATACGACCAAATCTGTCACCGAATCAACCACCACTTCTGGTTCGTCCTCGTCTGAAAGAGCCACGACTACGTCCACGGTTGACCGTGGTCTGAAATCTACTAGTATTAATCCAGCCAATGGTAACATTCTCGCTGCATGTGTCCCAGCTTATGACAGTATATGCGTCGACCTTTAAGTCGATGCTGATTCTCATCGTGTCGCGTCGATGTTCTTGCAGCAGAGGCATCATTGGTCCTCATCACAGGCTGACCATGTTGCATCGGAGTCGTTTCTGTTAGCTGTGAATGCTCCACGAGCTGTCCCTCCTAAGATTTCAAATGATTAATTACTTGTTGAAAAGTCATTTTGTTTGCATTCGCGTACTGATCCACAAAATTCATATAATCCTTTCTTAAACCAGTCAAAAGTACAGTGATCACATCTTCGTCACTCACAGTGATATTCATGGCATTCAACTGCCGTCAGTGATCCATTACGCGATCAATGTAGCCACTCAAACTCTCTTTCTGCGAGTCAAAACTAATCTGAAACAAGGACTTCTTTAGTAACATGGAGTTCACAAATGGCTTCGATTCACATTCATTCAGCAGCAATTACCACTTCTCCTGCGGAGTGTCTATCTCATCCAGACGTTTACGCCACATACTGTTCACCGAAGTCATCAAAAACGAATCCTCTTCATCGTTCTTGTCTTTCCACTCTTGAATCTTCTGTTGCTCCTGGCTATCCGTGCCTTGGGGCTTCATCTCCAATGAGGATCCTCCACAACTTCTTCGCCTTTTGCACGGGTTTTACAGCCGCCTTGTGCGACGCGAAATCTGATCCATCAAAGAACACTGCCCTCGCGATGTCGTCGATCTAGTTCTCGCGCAGCATGTTCGCCATTGTAGCAGTTGGGCTCATAACCTAGGAAAGGCTACGAGCAGACGAGGCTGCAGTGCAGGCGAATACGCTCTCTGTATTTGAGGGAAACTGGGAAACATTCAAACTGAACGGACTGACCAATTGTGGTACCTCTGTGTGTACACCTACGTGTAACCTGCAATTGGTGTGTTGCTCGAAGCTATCTTCTTGAAACTTGGAGCCACTTGCTCGCTTCATCGGTTTGGCTGCTCATAGTGAGCATGGCCGCGAACCCATTGCCTGAAGACGTAAAGATCACCACCTTCGTGGAAGGCCTGCGCGTCGGCCCTTCCCGAACGCAACTCTTCCGTGTCTAATGACACCGTGGGAGAGGCCATCTAGGATGCTCTTACAGAAGAGTACAACCCTAACCAGGGAAAGCACTCGGTTTCGTACCCCCAGACGCTCTAGTGGAGAGACTCTGATGGAGTTGGGTACAGCTGAGAGCTCAGGAAGCACACGGAAGTGCTTCGCATGTGGGTCAGAAGACCACATGCAGCGGTTTTGTCCGCGAAATACCGGTACGCTCTTCGAGGACGAAGCAGAGGCCGTGGCTGAGGAGGGCGCTCCTCCCGTGGTGGCCGAGGCGGCTGCGGGAATGATCAAGGAGCGGGGCAGGGAAACGCCCAGGAACCAGTAGGCACGTGGCATCCTACTGCAGGAGAACTAGGTTTTTGTGACCGAGTCACATCCGAAGATGTGTGTCATGAGGGCTTAGCCCCGCAAGCCAAGAGGTTTTGGATTCGAGAATCCCTTTAGAGTCTTGATAGACTCCAGTGCATCCGTCAATCATGCATGAAGAAAGAGTATCGCCGAGAATCGAGAACTCCATAAAGAGGCTATGAAAGCCAACGTTAATGGACGTGAGATGACAGCCAAGTGGAAAATGGGGCCGCTGTCAAAATACCCTCGCGTCCCTCTGGCGGTTTCGGAACCCAAGAGACGGCTGCAGCACCAGACGCACCACATGGTTCTCATTTGGGTGTGGGGGGATCCGGCAAAGGATCGCCTCTCAGCTTCCGCTTACCGAAGTAAGTACTGTGGCGCCGCGGAAGCAGCTTAGAGCGTTTCTAACGCAAGTCTCACGGTACTGAGCAGGGTGTGCGATGTAATGGCAGCAGCACAAGACAAGCAAAAGGAAAATGCAGTGCAGCAGCTTTGGCATTAGCTTTAAAGCCTTTGTGCTGTGCACGCTGTGGATCCGGCCCCCAAGCGAGGGTCGGATCGTGACAAGCGTGGACGCCAGTAGGCGACACAGTCGCATGGGTTGTCTCATAACCCAAAGAAAGATCGGGCGGCGTAGGCGCGCTTTATCGACTCCAGTGAAAGGCCACTGTGGAAAATGCCTCGATAAACTGCGCTTCTCCTCGAGGTCGTCCTCATCATAGTCGATGAGATCCTTCTCGCTGCCCGAAGCAAGATCCAGGATCAGCGCAGTCTTTGAGGGCTTGGAGTGATACTCGGAAAGTGTCATGATCTTAGGCAGTGTGAAGCCCTTAAGCGCAGGGTCGGATGACTCCGTGCGCTCACTGATGCAGCTTTGCTCGAGGAGCCGCTGCCACCCGCATCTTGAGAGGACGTCACGGCGACGTCGGACTCCACAGCCAGCGCATCAGCAGAGCCCTTAGACTCAACACCCTTGGCGGGCGCTTTCGACTCATCGGAGTCGGAGTGCATGTCCTGGGTGTCCTGCCCATCGGAATTGGACTCCGATGCAGAAATCTTCTTGTGCGCAGGCACGAACGGCTCGGGTGGCACCTTTGCACCCGGAGCACTGCAGGCAGGCGATTTGCTGTCGGCAGCAGTCGATACCTTGGCGCCCTTGGTCTTGTTTTCGGCCGGGTACCGTAGTTTGTGCAGCGGCGCTCTTCTTGCGAGCCGCCGCTGGCTTGGATGCTGCTGGCGAGCGAGCATCAGGTACCGATGAACCACACTTCTTCGGCTCCGACGCTGAATGGTCAGTGGCTTTCTTGGTGGCGGCAGCGCTGCGCGCATTGACTTCCTTGGTCGACGACATGAGGGTCTTGTTTAAAAATGACCCAACGACAAGGAAGGGACTGCTATCCCTTATGCGAGAGAACCAACGGAGTGTTCTTCGTTTTAAGTGGGGGGGGGTGATGTAAGGGGGTTGCAGTAAAGAGGTTATGTTAAAAATAGATAACCCGTAGTCACTCCGAAGGGGTGATATTACCCGTGGTGTGGTCAACTTAAGCTCTCTTATAGAGAGGGGCCACTGTACGGTGGGTACAAGTTGAAGTACCATATGGCCTATTGCGTAAACGTATTCGTTCTTAGGTGTACCAAAGGTTGGGTGCACAGGAACCTCCATATGTTGACTCCGAAATCAGTCATAATGCATTCCATACCATGCTGCTGCGTAAGAAAAGTGTCGTTTAGCGTCGTAGACGAAAGCTCTTCGAACGCGTTTCGCGTACAGGCAATAAGCTCTTCCGTAGATGCGGGGGCCTGCTCATGCTGGAGCGCTTGGATGGAACAGAAAAAGCCCAGATCCAAAATATTTGGATCTGGACTGTTTCTCCAACCGAATATTATCACATTTCTATTTTTATGACGTTATATTTTACTGCTCATTGAAGGCTAATGATTACAGGGAGTGTAATAGAGGTCACACAGCACGACACACAGAGGTGCATGAAGCTAAAGCTTCTGATCGCGCTAGTCCTTGGCGCGACTTACTACAGAGAAAGTAGATTTAAGACTGAGTATATTTAGCTAATTCCTACTTAAACTGACTCCTATTAGATTTATCCTAACTACATACACCTTCTAATGTGATACCCTGATTCTGCGGGGGCTATCTTTCTCTGATGTGCTCGCTTTCGAGCCAGAGAATTACCAACCCCATGGATAGGGTATATTGGGCTATAACTAGGGTCATGGTACTGTATACATCAATGTATATGCCTACAGGAGCATCTGCGCGATTTATAGATGACAATATTTTTTTTCCCAATGATGTGCTCAACTCGTTAATTTTCTTCTACCCACCCTCTGCGGACGCCGCCATCACTGCTGGGTCGTTGACCAGCACGTGAGACCGAGGGCCGTCTTGCTGGATATTAAGCGAGCGCTCGCGCATCCACCCTAGCACCTTGGCCTCGATTGCTGGGGCCATAAGGGCTTCATGGTATGGGGTGCAATTGGGTGACAAGGCGTCAGCAATTTCCACTTCTGCACTGAGAACATGACCGCTAAGTACTACGTCGAGATCCTCGAGGACGTGCTTCCTGATGTTGTAGAAATGCTGGGCCTGGAAGACGGTTTCCAGTTCATGCAGGACAACGCACCTGCTCACAAGGCAAAGCTCACCACTGCCTTTTTGAAGTTGTGCAGGATTCACGCACTCAAGCACTCGCCCCAGAGTCCAATACCTCAATCCTATAGAGCACGTGTGGGATCATGTGAAGCGGGAATTCCGCAAGATCGACCCACAGACACGTGATGGACATAAAAACGCGATTGAATTCGCTTGGTACAACACACCAGTATCTGTGGTCCAAAATCTCATTGGATCGATGATACAGCGTATAGAGACTTTTTGCGTCGTACTTAAAAGGGAAAGGTAACAATCTCAATTTTACACATTTTGTGTGCGAAAAATACAAATTTTATTTTGGGGGGTATGGAGACTTTCAGCATCCACAGCACCCGGCTTTTTCGTTATCTGGTCGAAACGGCACCTCTCGATTGCTTTAAAATCAAAATCGATAATTTTGGGGTGAACATAAATCCATTTCCTCCACTGTAACAGTTGAGCGAGAGCGCTCATGCGTGCAAGGTTACATGGAGATCTAGAACTCGTTCGTACTCAATCATAGGTTTCAGGTAGTTTGCACTCACTTGTAATCACCCCCTGCACCTCCGAGCTTCTAGCATTAAACAATTGGTAGTAATATGTTGAAACCAGTCATGCAAATGATGTTTGAGAGCGACAAATCGTGCTTGTTAAGACGACTATTGCACAAGTGTCCCGTATTGTCTACGTTTTCGGGTTGCAGCGCTGGGATCGATGTTCATGGAGAAAATTGACAATGTCCAAGGCTCCATCTGCAACTGCAGTGTCAACGGCTTTGATAGTGAATCCTTCATACTCATTCACTACTCAAGCATATTTATCGTGGCAACCGGCAGAGTACGTGTCTAATGACCTATCGATGTACCAAACTCTAATACCTTTTGTCGAAAGTAGGTGTGGTGTATCCGGAAATATTACACTATCCTTCAGACACCTTGTAATTTACGGTAATATTTCGAAAATTCACGTATGGGAGCGCATGCGACACAGCATTGTGAAGGCTACATTGAAGCTTTCATGGCTAGTTAACCTTGACCGTTGTCAAGAATTGAGCGCCTGATGTGGACACTCCATTCAGGGAAATGGTTGTCGCATAGGTGCACCTGCGTTAATGCTTTGCGCACCTACTCCCTATACGTCTATTTTATAACGACCTTACTGCACTCACTACTATCACTGTTCTCATCCAAATCATCATTTGACGCCACTTTCTCTCCTTCTTGCTTCTAATCCAACACTGTGCGTCGCCACGTGCCCCGGTCTACTCAGATCTCGTTGTTTCCCCACACCTGGATTTTAGCTTGCCTGAAGCCATTACGAATGGTAGTCGCGTGAGTTTCTCCCGCCCGCCATTGAGCCATGACACCTACTCTGTCAGACTTAATGAATCGATACGGCTATTTTCACGAACCGGATCGGATATCCAACCCATCTTCTGCGACCTCATGTAGTCATTGAGTGGTTTGTTCCAGGTCATGTCGAAGTGTTGGCGGACATACGTGAAACGTGGCGGAACTTTGTGTCGTACAATGACCGTGGCAGTCCAGTGGCCACTGAAGTCATCCCAGAGAAACATGACTGAGGGATCGATTGACGTTCGTGGAAGTCGAGAAATCGAGCGGAGAAATCTTCGTTTCAGGACGCTGTAGAATTTCCATAGATCTTGACCTCCGCGTTGTTGATCAGCGGTTCCATGTCTTGAAGAGACGGATGCCAACCCGTTTCTCTTTCGTTTGTTAGTCTCGGCCACTTCAGGGGCCGTATATTTAGAAGCTGTGTCTTTGGAACAAGAAACGGAGTTTATTTAGTGACCTTAGCGTCACCTAGCAACATGAATTTAATGCGTTCCTTCTAGCACTCACTGCTTTTCACCCACACGGCCTTGTCACCCTGGTTGCTCACCGTTGTCCTTGGAAGATACTCGATTCGAACTCCAGTCTGGCCGGCATTAGAGGTGTTGACGATGCTCTACCCTTTTACTACGCGTGCGACGTCTTCAGAGAAAGTGCCTAGGACACTCAACGCTTCCACTGGCGTGGTCTGGACTTTGCGCGTGCTCCAATCCACACTGCCACGTGTATGTCGCCATAAACACGTCAAAGTGCATTCTAGCATCGGCTTCGATGTCAAGCACCTTTGTTTGAAGCATTAGTTCGAGACTGGAATTCCGTCCTTGCGCATAGGATTGAGCCACGTGATGATCTCTATCTTAGAGTTTGATGAATGAGTTGTTGCCGTCCCAGATTCTCGAAGCAGGGTCAAAGAACAATTGCGACAGACAGCGTGGGTCGCTTCCAGTGTGAGCAGCTTGCTCTTTCTGCGATACACGTGCCGTTTGACAACGGTAGCTTTTGCTGGTGTAAACTGATCTTAAACTTATCGAGGCTAAGTAGCATGTCTTTGGTCCCGCAGAAAAACTCGGCTACCTTAACACGCTTCGCTAGCGGTGTCGCGTCACTAAGGCTTCGTGGAAGACGACATAGTCCTATGATGCGCGGCCATCCAGGCATATGAAATTGGCTTGAGTTGCTGGTGCCAGTCCAGAGTTGTCTGGTAAATTACTTGTGAGTGGGGGGTGACAATAGACAAGCATTTAAAAGCCAAAATTTCAGAGTGTGTGATTGGACAAAATTCAGAGTGACAATTGACATGCTCGATCATTTAACTAGTATTCTACGGTACTATGCTTCAATATCAGCAAATGAAAATGTGGATGTAAGTGCGATCTGTGCAGAAAATGTCTCACCTCGTAATTGTTGGACAATTTTTCATGGAGGAAAGCAAAATGTCTCGTGACCAAGCGCACGATATACCCGGAGCTCGCCATTTGAAATGTTCATTGCAAGGCCACCCCTGCAGTGCAGGCATTGTTTCGATTGACAAAGTATATAGGTTCGAGACGGCATTATTTTGAGCCTATACGAACCCGTTACAGGAAGGATAGATGATTCTACTCTTATGAACTTCATCGGACGTTGCAGTACATGGAATGAGATTAAATGGATTGTTTCACGGAAAATAATCTACGTCAATCCTGCGTATGGATGCAGCAACTACGTTTGCTTACCGATAGTGTAAGGATCTTGCAGTGCTTGAGGTCCTTGAGTCGTATAGCTCACGTAGTTGGCGATGCAATGAAAGACAACGGCGTTGGTTTGGCAACAGAACCTGCGTCTGTTGCCTGGAAGTTCTATCATGAGACCTACTCTCCCGCTGTATTCGATATACACTGGTGTTCCTGCTAGGTGGACGTCCTGCTCGTCGATCTTAGTGGCGGATTGATCGTCCACACTGCGGGCTCACAAACGTCAAAGGCCTCAGATCTTGATCGTAGTGACTACTGCCCATCCCTCGTTCACTGTCCCGGACACTCGTATTCGTTGGCAGCG
>JAADVF010000848.1:0-12551 GCA_023334555.1 Elongisporangium undulatum | reverse complement strand
GCATCGGCCGTTTGTGGCTGAGAACGGCCGCAGGTCAGCCGCTTCCACGGCTCAGATGGAGTATCGGCCAATGAGCAGCGCTATTGGGAGAGCGTCGGTCTCCATTTGGCAGACCAGAGCCACGTGACGAGAGGATTAAATGGGTGAAGCGACACATCTGACCGGATGGCCCCGATCTGATAACCACCTAAAGCCCATCCCGCTCCACTGCAGATCCAAGGATAAGGTTGACGCAATCATAATACCGGTATGATCGTCGGTACTTGAAGCGTGTTGCACGAAGGTGTTGATCCAAATCCATGTGGTGCACATCAGATCCAACCGAGCGCAATTCGAATCCGTGAAAACGATGCTGATGGTAGATTACTTTGGGTCTGGATGCTTTAACTGACTCACGATCCCATGTACAGAGCGTGAGTTTCTTTTGATTCCGTTGGGAATCATATGCAGATTCTATGGCCGATGCTCAGTCCACAAGGGAGAGCCGAGCATTGACCTGGCCGATGTTCACGGCCGCGTAGACGTCCTCAGATGGAACGCTGGTGAACGCCTCGCCGAACGACTGGCCGTCGACCTGGAAGCTGATGCTGCTCTGGTCTCGGTCCAGGATGCAGGTCACCACACTGCCCACGGCGACGCCTCGGCGCAGATACGTGTGGCTAGACACGGCCCTGGGCTGTCTGCCGCCTCTGAACGGAGCGCTCACCACTGGCCAAGCGATGCCGACCCCAGAATAGATCATACCGTCGCGAAGGTACAAGTACCATCCGGAGCTCGCTTGGGAGTCGACTGCGAACCTGGCTTGGGGCGCAAAGCCGATGGAGATGTAGGACGTGCCTCCGTCAGAGTCCACCCGCACAGAGAACCGCTCGCAGGGTTCGATCGATCGCACGGCCTTCCACTGCGAGCTTACGCTCACAACGACCCGGTTCTCATGCGATAAGCTCAGTCCAGCGCTGCACATCTGAGGGTCCCAGGCCACGGGCGCAGCCACAGGCAGAGCAGTCGCTGGCTCCGGTTCCGGATCGTCAAAGCCGATCTGCAGATAGTCCAGCGTGGTCTTCAGCCGGTGGGTCTGGTCCGCCCGGAGGCCCTTGAACGATAGCTCGCCCGTGCGCAGGTAATCCAGCACGCGGTCAAACTGCTTGGGGTTCCGGTCGATGAAGTACGCGCCGTCGTCGCTCTCGGGCTTCCAGTGGCCGGAGCCCAGCATTGCGTGGAAGTACGTGCCCTCCACGCTCAGCAGGTGGGTCTTGGAGATGCAGAAGAGCTTGCCGCCCACGTTGAGCTTGATCATGTTAGCCGCGTGGTCGGCGTTCTCCTGCAGCTTGCGCTCCAGCGCGGCCCACTTGGCCTCCTTGGCTTCCAGCAGCGCCAGGTGGTCGGCGATCAGCTCGGACATCTTGAGCATCTCATCATGCGCGCTCTGGTACCGCTCGCGGAACGCCGCGGGCGAGGCCGCATTGGCTTTCGACGGAGACGAGCGGCTCTCCTCTTGGTCCATGGAGCTCTTGGGGGCGCAGAGTGATTTAACCCAGCTGGGATTGGGTTTTACCATGTGTGTCCCTTCATCTTGAAAAAGACCGCGGTAAAACCTAACCAATGGGTTATACTTCTTAGAATATCTCGAAAATATTCTTCTGATATTTTGTATTTCAATTCAACTCAAAAACTCTCACACCAAGCGGCCGGCGGCAGATGTGAGGCCGCTGTTGTAATTGCTGCGGATCTGCAGCAGCCGATAGTGCAGCTCCACAGCCGTTGGTCGGTCAGCTGGATCGTGCGCTACGCAGTGCAGGATCAAGTCTCGCACTTCGGGCGGACAGTCCGGCTCAGTCGTCGGAAGAATGGACGCTGTGCTCACTAGCAACGCGATCTTGGCGTCCGTGAACGCAGTACTGGAGTCGCGGTTGCTGTTGTACGGGTGGCCACACGTGTCCAGCTCACTGAGAACGATGCCCATGGAGTAGATGTCGGCCTTCTCGGAGTAGTGACTGCCCTGCAAGACCTCGGGCGAGATCCACGCGGTCGTTCCCATGCCGCCGGTCATGGAGTTTCCTTCCGGAGCGCTCGCCCGACTGACGCCAAAGTCACTGAGCTTGGCTCCGTAGTCAGCGCCCAGCAACACGTTCTTGGACTTGAGATCGCGGTGGATCACGGGCGGATCGAACGAGTGCAGATACACGAGCGCCTCGGCGATGTCCAGCGCAAAGCCGACCTTGGACCGGATCTCCGGCGAGTTCTTGAACCAGGTGAACACCTGGCGGTTGTTGTCCTGCTTCCGCTGCTTCCTCAGCAGCGTGTGGAGATCTCCGTTGGCCATGTACTCGAGAATCAGCGACAGGTCGAACAGGTTCGTCCAGGAAAGACCGATGAACTTGACGATCTTGGGGTGATCCAGCCGAGCGCACAGCCGGATCTCGTCCATGAACTGGCACAGCTCTTCGGTGGACTGGGCTTTGCCAGGCCCAATCTGCTTGACCACGACCAGGCGCCCGGAAAAGGTCGCGAGGTAGACGATGCCAAAGCCTCCGGCCGCTAGTTCTTTCGTGATCGTGATCTCGTTCAGCGGCAGGCGATGCGGGATCAGCGCCTCGTCATTGCGCACGTCGTTCGAGAGATAGCCTTCGGACTTGTTGCTCGAGATGTTGGAATGACTGGCCACGGTTCCTGTCCCTGTATGGTTCTGTTCGGATTGGTCGTTCAGCGACCGACTCAAGTCGCCATTCTTGGTGGCTTGGGCCTTGCGGTCACGGCGACGTCGGATGAACCAGGCGAGGAGCACGCCAATGACCACCACGACCACCACGATCACGATCCACACTGTATACGAGTGCGAGGACGAGCTCTTGGTAGTACTCGATTGCGAGCCGGTGTTCTGTGAGGACGTGGCGGAGCTACCGTTTGCATCGGCCTTAGATGAAGTGCTGGAGCTTTTGCTGCTTCCTGTGGTCGTGGAAGCCGATGAACCAGTGTTGGTTGTGGCTGAACCTGAAGTGCTGGACTCGGTCGCAAAGGCCTCGGGATACAGACTGGCGAAACTGGCGTCTGCAACAGCAGTAGGCAATTGCGATGAGTCACAAAATGGTCCAATTCCTCTCATGAATGGCGAGATCTTACCGTCCAGAACGCAGATGGCATAGCTCTGCACTGTCGTGAGGTTGGCTTTGGCATTGGAGCAGCTGGTGGCCGATGTGATCGAAGCGCTGATAGCCAGACTGGCGATAATGGAGACGTCCGACTCACGCACTTCAAACGTCGTCACAGTCGCACCGCCAAGCGTTCTATGTGGGCGCAACAATCTCGTTAGACTACTAGCTCTGGGTGGGGAGCTATACAACTCAATGCAGAACGCGTACAGCTTGGCCAAATTGGACGGGAAGACCATGCCTTGGATCGTTTTCACGGCGCAGTCGCTGCATTCTCTACATAATAAATGATGCTAACTGTTAGAGAAACGCTCAATACGAATGGGTGCTGGAGCTGCGTACAGATAGGTGAGCGAGTCCGGAAGAACGGCGCCCTGCAACGTGGTGAGTTTGGAGTTGCCATTGAGGTACAACGACTGCAGTTTGGACGAGAAGAAGAAGCCGGAGAGCGACGTGATCGAGTTCTTGCGCAGCCAGCTACAGAACAGCAAGCCACTGGTAAATACGAAGCTTGGGTCATGAACAGTCGTTCGCTGTACGTACAGATACTGAAGCGCAGTAGGGAAATTACTGGCGCTTGTCGCTGTGAGCGCATTGAGATCCAGCGTCCTGCGACACAAACAGACACGGTCAATGACTCTCCACTCAGCTCCACCAGCCATTGTACAGTGCAAACGCACAGTTGCTGGAGACTGGAAGGGAAGCTCAGGCCGGTCAGCGTCGTGAGACTGTTGCTTGTCAGGTCCCTACGCCAGCACAAGACAACGTTGTGTGTCAGACACATGCATGACCGCTACTGGTCTACACTCATACGCACAGTTCTGTGAGCGTGGTGCCCACTGCCTTGAACGTCGTGATCGCGTTGTTCCAGAGCCGTCTAGACAGCAGCCGTGATCATTATCAACCCACATCAGTCAGCGCATCTCCCCAGCCAACGGTTCCAACGTACAAACTCTGGACGGCCGGATAACTCTCGACAGTGACGATGCCCATGGCGTCGGCTGTGATCAGGTACTCGCCCGGGTTCTCCGAGGCCGTGGCGTTGATCTGCGTCTCGCCGCAGCTCGTGGTGACCACGTCCACCGTGCGCACGGCCGTCTGGTCCGTGGCCAGAGTGACCACTTTTGGCTCCGCGATGCCGGAGTTGGCGCACGTCGCAGCCTCAGCCAGCAGCGGCATGGCCAGCAGCAGCAGAGGCAACAGCAGTCGCATGGGACGCATGGGACGCATGGGGCGCGCTGTCTTCAATGCGCCAGTCGCGTGCGGAGCAATCGGCTTTGGGTTGTGGTCGGAGGGCGCATCCCGCCCTTGATGGGTGACTGCTGGGCACGCACGCTGAGCTGCTGAATATCAAGGTAAGTTACGCGTAGTTTACCAATACTGGCCAGAGCATGGTAGCAGAACGCGTGAATCAGTAGACAGTAAAATTCATTTCTGAACTGAAAGTTACCATGTAAGTTTCTGGTTTGTGTAAAATACGAAAGTGCCCATCCCCCCGGCTGTTTGCTGAAGTGAACCCAAACGCGGATTGTCAGCGTTGGTCTCCGCAACCTCCAGGCAGTTGACTGTGGATGAATGGGGAGAGCGCTCTCTCTCACTCGTGCGGAGCTCATTGATTCGCCTGGCGAGTATGCAGAGCCATAGCTTGGCTTGTGGACTATGAAGGGAAGAGAGACCGGCGGCAACAGCGCTTTCGCAACGGACGGATCTGGAACTATTGTCCGGTCTCTTGTTATGTACCTACACTTCATCATAGCCATTTGATGAGTGACGTCGCTGGATTCCCACGATCACACGCCAAACACATACACTTCACACCACGCAGAAGACAGGCAACAGGCGGCAATCGCCCCCGTGTCGAATGTTTCAAAAATATCGATTCAATGGATATAAGGTCGAGTGATATTTATAACGCAACCTTATGACCATCCTGTCGGACCGAAATAGACGGGAACACGGAGTGCACTCGGCTCGGTGCGCTCATTGTCCACTCAGAGAGCCGAGTGATCGATTAAAAGACTACCATGGAAGACACTGCTGCACTGCGAGAACGATATCAAAAGTCCCTGGATGATATATTGAAGACGTCCGAGCTGATCGCTCAAAAGCTCAGTCTCCTGGAAGCGAAAGAGGCCAACTGGAAGGCGCTGGAAAGCAAAATGAAGGAGAACGCAGCGCAAGCGAACGAAAAGATCAAACTGGACGTTGGAGGCAAGACCTTCTGTATCGCCAAATCGCATCTGCTGAGTGTGGAAGGCAGCTACTTTCACGCGATGCTGGCATCGGGTCATTGGAAGCCGGACAGCGACGGCGCGTATTTCATCGACCGTAATCCCAAGCATTTCGATCGTGTATTGGATTATCTACGCACGGGCGAGCTTTCATACGCTGGCTTGCGTCCAGACCAAATTGAAGCACTGAAGAAGACATTGGACTATCTGCAGTTGGCTCCAGTTGAGCCCGCCCACACGCTTGTGTCTTGGGACCCTAATACGTGTGGCAATAATCTGCGTCTATCTGAAGAGAATCGAGTGATCACGCAGACCACTACAGGATGGCAGTCTGTCCAATCACTAAGTTCATGCGTGAGATACTCTGTACGGTTTGACGCCAACGTGGGAACGGCTGATGTCATGATTGGCTTTGCCCCCAAAGCAGGTTTTGCCTCCAACACTCAAACGTACACAACCTGCGGATGGTATCTGTATACGAATGGCGGGACGCTTTATTCCCAGGGAGGCGTCTCTGGCCAGACTTACGCGTCGCTAGCTATTAGAGTCGGCAGTGTCGTGACGTGTATTTTAGATCGTGAGAGGAACAACATTAGCTTCGAAGTGAATGGCCAGTCGCACGGAGTGGCGTTCACCAATATCCCACCAGGGGAGATGTGTGCCGCCATGAATGTCCACACAGCGAGTATCCAGCTGACGTTGGTGAACTGACCACACGCGACTAACACGCAAAAGTATCAATCTTCCCATTGCATTCTGTTCATGATCCATTGCATTCCCATTGCTTTTGCTTCGGTGGTAGCGTAGATACGCTTCAAACGATGAACTGGTCCCCACAGCTTAAGTGCTGGCGGCAAGATCTTCTGGTGCATGGAGTCGAGCGGCTCTCCGATCGAGATAATTTGCGTGCAACACAATAAGTAATAGGTGGAGCAACCAAAAGCAGACACAGCAAAGAGGCATATAGCGTTGTGATCCGAGCCGACAGATTGAGACTGAAGGCTATTTTCTTCCCAGAGAACTTACCGAGATGCAGGGGTGTGGATTCGGAAGTGATTCGATTGACGATCCGTGTTTCAATTGTAAGCTCTATAATGGCTCTCAACATCAACCAAGTCTCGGGACATTTCTTCGCATGATGCCTTGGCGATTGATTGCTTCAGGGTACATCAAATATTGATGCATACATCGGGAAGTCTCACTTGCTCAGTGCGGAAGGCAGCTACTTTCACGCGATGCTGGCATCTGGACACTGAACACCCGACAGTGATGGCGCGCACTTCATCGATCGCAATCCCGAGCATTTCGATCACATTCTGGACTATCTGCACCCAGGCGAGCTCTCTTACACTGGCTTGCGTCCGGACCAAATCGAAACGCTGAAGAAAACACTGGACTATCGGCAATTGGGCACTGCGATTCCAGAAGAAGATCTTCTACCTGTGACGTGGGACCCTCAAATGTGCGGCTCTCAACTCCGGTTGACCCAAGAGAATCGGGTTATCGTGAAAGGTGGTAGGCGGTCCGATCGCTGGATCCATACGTGCGGTATTCCGTACGAATCGACACTAGCAATGTATTTTCAAGCGACTTTATTGGTTTTTCACCACAAGCTGGATTTACGCCCAGCGACAAGTCGTATGATACCTGCGGTTGGCACTTGTTTGCCCGAGATGGAACGCTGGCTCAAGGAGGTGTATCCAACAATAGTTACGCTGGGAGAAGAATCGAATGTGGCGAAGTGGTGACGTGTTCCTGGACCGAGAAAGTAACCACATCGGCTTTGAGGTGGATGGCCTGTCGTACGGAGTAGCGTTCCACAAAGCGATTTGTATGCAACCGTGAGGGTTGGTATGGCAAATACCCAATGTACGCTAGTGAACTTACAGCGCTAAACGCAGTATATCAATTTTAATGCAGATGATTTTATTGTGATGTCTGCGCAGAGCCAAACTTGCGCACTGGTCTCGTATATACTGTCGATAATAGCTCGGTGACCCTCATAATTATCTCTCAATGTCCTGAAGTCACCATCAGAATGGCACATGCGTTGGTTGAGCAACTCTTAACAAATACTGAGAGCCAGAGCAATGCATTTCAAATGGAAACCACAGAACCCATGCACAATATATATGGCGTGCAGATCAACGCTGTAGTTTTACACATCAGAACACGGTATTGCTTGGGATGGATGGGCTCTGCCGGCGATTGATGAAAGCAATCTTGTGATGACATACGGGACGAGAGAAGTTGAAGTGAGCAATGTGGTAACGAGTGCTCTGGATCGAGATAGAAACAACATCAGATTTGCCGCGGATGGTTTGCTGTGCAAAATCATCGATATCGAGAAAATAACATTTGCAACCACGTGATTTGCCTTCGTACCAAATCTTTTCGCATGCTGAAGCAACGGAAGATGCGTCTGAGCTCCGACAACTAATCCAAAACGCGCTTGATGAGCGAAAATCAAGCTTTTGGATGCCAAGCAAGCCAAGCTCGGAAGCCCGACAGCGAAAGACACGAGACTTTAGAAAGGAATCTTATTTGTATCGGAAAGCCGCATTTGCTGATGGAAGGCAACTACGAACCAGAATTGCGCACTTGGTTCGCACTTTGAACTGGAGAGCTGCTGAATCGCTACACTCCAAAGCTTATAAAGGAATTGTCTGGTCTTTATTTTGTGTTCAGATCAATCGTGACAAGAGATATTGCGATATTCCGGTTTCAGCATCCTGGCTGATCAAAATAGATGAGAAAGTGAAACCTGCTGTGCAGTGCAGCACACGCAGCTTCCATTCCTCGATCGGAGAGCAAGCTTTATCGTATGTCACCGATGGAAGACACTTCTGCACTGAGAGAGCGGTATGAAAGTTCTCCAGAGGGTATCCTCAAGATGTCCGAGCTGATCGCTCAAAAGCTCAGTCTCCTGGAAGCGAAAGAGGCCAGCTGGAAGGCGCTGGAAAGCAAGATGAAGGAGAACGCAGCCCAAGCGAGCGAAAAGATCAAACTGGACGTTGGCGGCAAGACCTTCTGTATCGCCAAATCGCATTTGCTGAGTGTGGAAGGCAGCTATTTCCACACGATGCTGGCATCATGTCACTGGACACCCGATAGCGTCGGCACGTTCTTTATCGATCGCAATCCAAGCATTTCGATCGCATCCGCGCACGGGTGAGCTCTCTTACACTAGCATGCGCCCAGATCAGATAGAAACGCTGAAGAAGATTCTGGACCATCTGCAATTAGGAACCGACAATTCGAGCACAGGACAAGACCCTGTACCTGTGACGTGGGATTCTCAAGGCGACATATACGCAGCCATGAATGTGTGTGCTCAAGTGCAGCGTGTGATAAAACCTCAATTATCCGTAGTGCAAGGTTTTGTTTCTTGCCGGCGTATTGCCTCACTTCGACAATGACAAGCCAAGCTGCATCCGACTCTCCGCCGCCAGAGACTCCGCCTGCAACAGCAGCAGCGACAACAGATCCGACTGCGCTGCGAAAGCGCTACGCCAGCGGCATGGACGAGATCCTCCAGACGTCGGCGCTGGTGGCCAAGCAGTTGGAGATCCTGGACAACAAGCAGAACGACTGGAACAAGCTCAAGTGCAAGGTGGACAAAGACACCCAAGAAGATCACATTGGACGTGGGCGGCAAGATCTTCTGCATCCTCAAGACCCATTTGCTGAGCGTAGAAGGCAGCTACTTCCACGCCATGCTAGCGTCTGGCCAGTGGAATCCGGACAGTGAGGGCGACGCCTACTTCATCGATCTCAACCCCAAGCAGTTCGATCGTGTGATTGAGTACCTGCGCACGAGCGAGCTCTCGTTCGAGGGCTTACGCCCAGACCAGATCAAAACGCTGCGGAACTCGGTGGACTATCTGCAGCTCCCAGTCCGCGTGCCAGTGACGTGGGATCCCAACGCGTGTGGCAGTGGACTCCGATTGTCTCACGGCAATCGTGCGATCACGAGCAACGAGCGGCAGCAGTCTGTCCGATCGGTTTATCCATGTGCTCGCTTCTGTATTCGACTGGACGAAGTAGGCTTCGGCGTCATGATCGGCTTCACACCCGAGGCAGGATTCACCGCCAACGGTGCTTCGTACGCTCGCTGCGGCTGGTATCTGTACACGCACAACGGGGCCATGTTTTCTCAAGGCGGCACAGCTGACCGGAACTATGTGTCTGGGAGAGTAAAAGCCGGCAGCGTGGTCACGTGCATTCTAGACCAGGAGCGGAACATCGAGCTTGAGGTGAACGGACATTCGTGGGGCGTCGCGTTCGCCAACGTCCCGCAGGGCGAAGTGTTCGCTTCGCTGTGTGTTCTATCGTCGAGTCGACTCTGGCTCGTGGACGACAATGCTAAATGAACCCATTGAGTCAACCCTCTGGCTTCACCACAACTGTTGAATTCGCGGACAATCATTCCGAAGCACCATTACTATGTCGAGATGGGTACTTTATGAATCCATCTGAGTCAGGATTCTAGAACGAGCCAACGAGTCAGCGGGGCAGCAAGTGTAACAACTTTGAAGATATCCAGTTCGAGACGGCGGGACCAGTCCTTTTGCGGATCCTTCAACAGGCGCAGCCACCTTGAACTCATCGTGACCAGTCTTTCCCAAAGGGCGCAAACGCTTACGGTCCGACGGCTCACAAAGGGCTTTCGACCCTCTCTGCCACTGCTTTCCCCAGCAGCGATGTGTGCCACCGGCACTTCGGATGATCCCATGACCGTGAGTCCCCCGTCACCTACGGACCCAACGTCGCTCAAGAACCGCTATGCCAGCGGCATCCACGAGATCATCGAGACCTCCCAGCTGGTCGCCAAACAGATTGAGCTACTGGACGCCAAACAAGCCAACTGGAACAAGCTCAAGCGCAAGGTAGAGGACGATACCAAGCACGCGACCAAGAAGATCAAGCTGGACGTCGGCGGCAAGATCTTCTGCATTGGCAAGAACCATTTGCTACGTATCGAGGGCAGCTACTTCCACGCGATGCTATCATCTGGCCAGTGGGATCCAGACAGCGATGGTGCCTACTTCATCGACCGCAGTCCCAAGCAGTTTGGCCGTATCATGGACTACCTGCGCACCGGCAAGCTTTCGTACGAGGGACTGCGTCCAGACCAGATCAGAGCGCTGAAACAGACGCTTTCCTATCTGCAGCTGAGCCCTCCATCACAAATTCAGTCGCCCGTGACCTGGGACCCTCTCATGTGTGGAAGTGGGCTGGTGTTATCACAAGGGAACCAAGTTGTGACCAATAGCGGTGCCTATTCGCGCTCGGTCCGGTCCCTAGAACCTTGCGTCCGCTATTCCGTGCGACTGGATGACGAGAGCAAGGTTTTTGACTCGGACGTCATGATCGGCTTTGCGCCACTGGCAGGATTCAAGCCCAACATGCACACGCTGTACAAGTCCTGCGGCTGGTATCTGTATGCATTGAACGGCATGCTCTATTCGCAAGATTCCTACGGCGCCAAGAGCTACAACGCCGGTGAAATTGCTCTGGGCAGTGTGGTGACATGCATTCTGGACCGAGAGAGACACTGCATCAGCTTCGAAGTAGACGGCAAGCCCTGCGGAGTGGCGTTCACCAATATCCCAAAAGTCGAGCTCTACGCAGCCTTGTACTTCACGGGATCGCCCCATATCCAGCTCAGCTTACAAGACTGACACGTTGATCATTCCGGTTCTCAATTGAAATATCAAGCGTAATCCCAGACCAATTCCACCAGCTCCTTAAGCCCAACTCCAAGCCAACATGCGGAACTCTATTGAAGCCGCCATGAACAAGAGCAGAAAACATATATCCGAATTCGTTCTGCAGCCGCAGCGAGGATGAAAATGCATTGATTAATAAATACGGGAGCCGTGGGTTGCGATCAGCAAGCAAACCCGGCGAAGCCAAGAATTTTGTCTGAGATACTGTGCTCTATGTGTTTTATCTTGACCCGTTTGGGTTGGACTCTCTTGTTTCGGCCACGTGAACGATGCGAAAACCTTACAGCAGCAACGATAACGACATCATGCGGTCGTCTAACAATGGCTGGGAATCCATCTGGATAGACACGATGGCTTGCTGGTAGCTGATCGACACGTACGTGGACTCGAGCACTCACAAGAGCGGCTTGGCAATAGAATGGAAGACTGCTACCACCTGATGATCGACAAGCTCAGTGGGTTGATGGGTCTCCCTCTGCTGCTGCTTCGTCAGCGCAAGTTCGTGTCATGATGTTAAAGCGTATGAAGGTTGACATCTTCTTAGCCGCCGGAATGTGGTTTTGATGGATTGAACTCCAGATCTGCAGACAGCTACAATGCGACTCCGATCAACTGCAAGAAGATCGCAATCACCTTGAAGTGGCATGCGCAGGATTTCTTCCAATCAAATCAGCCCGAATATCGAAGCATTTTGGATAAAACCTCAATTCCCCGGTTTAAACCTCGATCCCCAGGCTCTTCATTTGGCATTAGGCGATCGAGAGAGATGACCCGGAGGAAGCTGCCTCGCGAAAAGACTCCAGCGGAAGCTGCTGCTATGGACCCATCCGTTGTGGAAGACCCTTCTGCACTCCGGAAGCGATACACGAGGGCGCTGGATGAGATCGTCACGACGTCCGCGCTGATCAGGCAGCCGATGGACCTGCTCGACGCCAAGGAGGCCAACTGGAACCGACTCAAGCGCAAGATGCAGGAGAACGCAGACTACGCGACCAAGAAGATCAAACTGGACATCGGAGGCAAGACCTTTTGTATCGCCAAGAGTCATTTGCATCGCCAAGAGCCATTTGCTGAGTGTGGAAGGCAGCTATTTCCATGCCATGCTGGCGTCTGGGAACTGGAAGCCGGATAGTGACGGCACTTACTTCCTCGACCGCAGCCCCAAACAGCTTGACCGTGTGCTGGAATACCTGCGCACAGGCGAGCTGTCGTTCAGCGGGATGCACCAAGACCAGATTCGAACGATGTTAAACACGCTGGACTATCTGCAGTTGGGTCCGTTCTACCCGCCGGTGGTGTGGGACCCAGAGATGTGTGGCAAAGGAATCAGCTTATCCCAAGGCGGGCGATCTGCCTCGAGCAAGACGAAGCGTCGGTCCGTGCGGTCTTGGCATCCTTGCATTCGGTACTCAGTGCGTGTCAATGCCGATGGAGTAAAT
>JAADVF010000847.1:0-12566 GCA_023334555.1 Elongisporangium undulatum | reverse complement strand
CACGGGCACGGGCCCGGACATCACGTTCACAGTCGGCGGCGTGCCGCTCACGCTCTCGCGCAGCGACTACATCTTCCAGGACGGCGACACGTGCCTGTTCCCGTTCTCGGGAGGCGAGGAGGACCTGTGGATCCTGGGCGATGTGCTCATGCGCAAGTACTACACCGTCTTCGACTACGGCACGACCGCCGGCTCACCCCGCGTGGGCTTCGCTGTCGCTGTCTAAGCCGTACGACACCACCACCACCAATGAAGCGGAAGAAGACGAGGAGCGCATTGGCATCGCAGCACTTCCGTCTTCAGAAAGCTCTTGAACGCTTGGTCTGGCCAGGACCAGCGTAGCAACAACAGTGCGTCGTGCGTATGAACAAGCTCTATCTGTGTGTCTGTCAATGGCTCTTGAGAGTGAAAATACAGTTTCGAAATCATGTTTTCTCAATTCCTAAACCTCAATCGCATCCGGAGTGTTATCAGCTCAAGTCGGTTTGAGGTTTTATGCTGTTCTACAGGTTTCAAGGTGCAATGAGCCTTGCGATGATCACGGACGCTGCTGCTATGAGCGCAGCCGACCTGGCGTTCCCGATCACGGCCGTGGAGAACCTGGAGAAGTGGACGCCGTCCGGCTGCTTCTGCATCCGGCGTCAGTACGTGGAGCCGTGGGACGCGACCAGCAAGAAGATCACGGGCGGGATCTACCTGAACACGTTCCCCGACGCGCTGGCCTTCCTCCGAAAGCTCTACGACATGAAGATCGGCGAGGCCGGCAACTACTGGGACGACGGCACGCCCATCGAGTACCGGTACGCCTCGATCCTGCTGGCCGACGTGTTTGACTACTACACGACCGCGGACGGGGTCCTGAAAGTGCCCAACTGGAGCTTCTTCAAGTTCGCGGTGGACGAGTACCTGGAGCAGAGTGCGCGGGTCAAGTTCCAGCCGGCGCGCGTGCAACAGTTCATCGAGGTGAACGGCGTGGACCGCCTGGACGAGATGCAGTAGAGACAGTGGGGGCGTCGCTGTCAAGGAGAGACAGAGTGTCCGATCGTTGTGAGAATGTGAACTGGTTTCGTATCATGATCTTGGCTTCTGCTCTTTGGGGCTTTGATTGGGCTCAGTAGAGACACTGGAGTTGCAAGCGCTCAGCTTGGAAGCCGACATATGGAACGGCCACATCGAGTTAGAGTATCAGGCAATGAAACACGATTGCCTTTGCACAGAGTGGACAGCATTCATCAGATGCCGTTGGGGATCCCGTTCCACTCACGAATTCTTTACGGTCGCATCGAGGATCCTATTCTCAATGATCTGCTTCTGTCGTCGGCCAAACCGACGCAATGGCTCCAGAACGGTCATCACGTTGGGGCTCAATACCGATCCGTCCGGTGCCAGCAATTGGATCGATATCTCCTTTTGGGATACGCTTGCGCCAAGGCCTTCGAGCGGACGGAGAACCATCCAGCCCTTCTGCCGCAGTGTGGTCGCTTCCAGCTCTCTCGCTTGGTCAGTGTCGCACTCGATGACTGATTCCCAGAGCGTGATCGTCTGGTTTCGGTGAACGAGCCGCCTCATCACACTGCGATTGAGCACATTGAGCGGTCTTCCGTCCGAGCAAAACTCGCCTAGCGCCAGAATCCGCTTGACGTACTAAGGACACACACAATGCTAACGTTAGCATGCACTGGTCTCTCATCATCATACAGAACGTATCAGTGGGCACACGTACAATGTCTCCGTCCTTGTGCCAGCACGCGTTTGCTTGGCTCTCCACGTGCTGCTGCATCGCATCGACGATCGTTGCCGTGCCAAAGGGCCGGACGTCGATCTCTCGCACCTCCACGCCTCGGCCGTTGGCATGGATGCAAATCTCGTGCTTATCTTCTGTGGTCTCGCATCGGAAGGACCCACACTGCTGCAATATGGCGTCCAGTTGATGGCATCGATGGTCGAGCGACGATTGGAGAGCCTGGTACACCTGGAGATCTTCATTGTGCAGAACGATCGGCTCCCCTCGAATGGGCAGACACAACGAGGGCCTGCCTATGATCTCTCGAGCCGCCTGGGTCAGCAGAAGCTGCTTCACGTTCTCCAGAAAGCTCATGTTCATGGAGATCCGTCGCATCAGCTCAGCCTTGTTCTCTTCCGCGTTTGCTCTAGCGTGGCGTTCTCGCGTCGCAGCTCCCCTCCAGCTCATGGCGGACACAGTGGACTCGTTCAGGAGTCGGTCTAGCGAGAGCTGGAGCTCCTTGCTCTCGCTCAGCTGCTGCAAGTGCTGGCCGAGTGCGCTGACCTCTTGACGGAGCGCGTGGAGCTGCTCGCGTTGAGTCGAGCGCCTGCTGTTCACTGAAGTCGCCGCATCGAACTCACTCTTGCCGTGGACCGTGGTGCCGCTAGAGTCGAAGCACGGCCGCTTATCTGCATGCAGCAGCAACGCCGTGAGCAATTCGTCGCGTGGCTCTTCGAATCGCATGACGACTGTGGGCTTTCGATTTCTGTGCTTTGGGCGCATGTCGCATAAAAGGCGATGCCGTAATCAGTGATTACAACGGTTTGTGCCCTGCAGCAGCGCAGCTACTGTACTGCCGATCGGCCCAGTCTATTAGCGGATATCGTTGGATACGTCAAGAGCGTCTCATGGCGGTATCCAGCAGGATGTTGTCCACGATCTGCAGTTGCCGTTTGCCGTACGCATCCAGCGTTTGCACGATCTCCAAGACTTCCGGATCTGGACTCTGCTGCTCGGACTCTGGGGACAACTGGATGTGAGCTGTCATGCCAGCCTGGACCAGACTTGCGCTCTCACCGAACGAGCGTATCACGACCCAGCCATGCTTCCATAGTCTCGTCGTTTCTGGCTCGGTCCCGTCGTGGCGATCGCTATCCCAGTCGCTCACGGTCTGCCAAAGCATCACGAACTGGTTCTGGTGCACGAAGCCTCTCGCCACGCCTCGGTTCCGAACGTCACTCGGAGGAAGTGCAATGGCGCCATCCGAACAAGCCGCGCCAATGTCTTCGGCCGCGACCGTTTCTCGGAGGTACTACGTAGCCCACTCAGTCATGTCAGTCTACGCAACGTACATCAAAAGCGCCAGCTGAGCCACTTACGACTTCGTTCTCTCCTTGCCAGCGGACATGCGAGCACCCTTCGAAATACTGCTGCACAGTGCTGGCGACCGTTGGTGCATCGAACGGCTTGACCCCGAACTCCAGAACATCCATGCCTCGGCCGTCTGCATGATTGCGCGTCTCGGTCCTCTCTGCCGCGTCGACGCTGGCCACGCATCGCAGGAGAATGGCGTCCAACTGGCTGTGCTGGTAGTCGAGTTGAGTCTTCATCAGGTGGAAGAGCTGCACGTCGTCTCCATCCAGGGCGGGCGAGCTACACTGCGACAGTAGGCGGAATTGTGGCAGGCGATTGCGCTGGACCGATAGAAGGCATTTCACATACTCGAGAAGCGTCGCATTGGAGCAGATCTGCTTCATGAGTTCGCTCTTCTCGTCTTCAGCGGTCTCTCGCGCATAGCGCACTCGCATGGCGCACTCTTTCCAGGTCATAACGTCGGCGTTCGGCAAATCCAGAAGTCGATCCAGCGAGCGCCTCAGCTGCCGCGCCTCCACCAGGTCCTGCAATTGTTGGCTTAAGACGCTGACCTCGCGGCGTTCCTCCCGGAGCTGATCACTTGGCGTCACGCGCCTTCGTCCCGCACGAGACTTCCGCTTGGCGGCGGGCGCGGCGACCTGATCTTGAGGATCGCTGCAACAGAGCGACCTGTCGTGTGTATGGTCCAGCGTGCTCGCGTCCAGCAGGAGCTCTGTGAGCACATCGCTGCATGACTCTTCGGGTCTCATCTTGACGCGTTTGCTGTCTCTCAAATCGCACTGGAATCATGTCGCAGATCCTAGTACCGTAGACCCTCTGGAAGCGTATATCAAGCATGTCAACCTATCTACACAACTGATCCGACTCCAACGAGAGTGCACAGACTCGTTCGCACTTCTCACGCCTGGATCCAGAGGCCTCGGCCAAGCCTGTCGGCTCCTCTATAGCTGCATTTCGACCAACGCAGCTCCAGCGGCGGGCTGCATCTCTTTTTCAGCAACCTAGCCCTGGCATGTCACCAGCAGCCATGAATGTTGCACGAAGGTAGCGCTGCTTATCCAGTGGCATCTGCTGGAGCCATCGTGCAAAATGGCTGTTGGGGGCAACAAGGACTCGGTGAACAAGGCGCTGGAGGAGCTGGTGCTCAAGGCCGGCGTGCCGACCAAGGTCAAGGAGGACTCGGAGCAGATCGTGTGCGATGACGAGTGGACCGAGGAGCGCGAGAAGCTGGCCCAGGAGCTGCTGAGCAAGGACACGTCGACCATCCCCGAGTTCTGGCAGAGTGCGTTCGTCCTGCTTCCAGACACCACAGCTCTATAGCTCTAACGCTGGTGCTGCGACTGGCTGACTGACTGACTGCAGACAAGTACGACCGCGAGGCTGCCAAGAACTGGGACAAGTTCTACAAGCGCAACTCGACCAACTTCTACAAAGACCGGTTCGGAACCCAGAGCGTTGCACTTGCGATTGCAGCAGCTCCAACTGACGTGGCTTCTTGTTGGTACAGGCACTATCTGCACATCGTCTTCCCCGATCTCGGCATCGAAGAGAAGGTGACACGCCGTTTGCTGCGTGCAGGGGATATCAACTCCTCCCGTTACTGATGTTGTCTCTCTGTCGCTACTAGAACGGAGCCACCAAGACATTGATGGAAGTCGGCTGCGGCGTGGGCAATGCGGCGCTGCCTCTGCTGGAGGTGAACCCGTCGCTCAACATTGTAGCGTTCGACTTCGCCGACTCGGCCATCGCGCTGCTCAAGCAGCAGCCGCTCTACAACGCCGACCGCGTGCACGCCTCGGTGTGCGACATCACCAAGGACGATCTGCCGGACGCGGCGTTCGCGAACGGCGGTGTGGACTTTGCGCTATTGCTGTTCTGCCTCTCGGCACTGCATCCGGACAAGATGCGCGAGGCGGTCAAGAAGATCGCGGCGGCCATCAAGCCCGGCGGCAAGCTCTTCTTCCGCGACTACGGCCGATACGACCAGGCCCAGCTGCGCTTCCGCTCGGGCCACAAGCTACAAGAGAACTTCTACGTGCGTGGGGACAACACGCGCGCGTATTACTTTACAACCGAAGAGCTGGCCGATATCTGCGCCGAGGCCGGCCTGGTGCCCGTGGAGAACGAGTACATCCGTCGCCAGTACGTGAATCGCCAGCAGGACGTCGTGCGCTTCCGTGTCTGGGTGCACGGCATTTTCCAGAAGCCCCTGCTGGCAGCCGAGGCCAGTGACTCCACCACGCCCTCCAGTGACGACCAGAGCGTCGCAAGTGCTGAGTAACTCATAGACCAAATCGTGTTGTTTCAAGAAACGTATTGATCACTCTATTTAGACGCCGCGAGGTCGCGCAGGAGCTCCAGAAACATCTCCTTGTTCACGTGCGTGACCACGGTCGTGTTGGGCGTCAAGCCTTTGACGGGCACGTCTTGGTTCCACAGGTTCAACCCACGGCGCTCGTCCGGCGCGAGATGCACGCGGCCCACACGGACAGACGTGGTCTCGACGTACTTGGGGCGCAGCAGGATGGCCATGGCGTAGGCGTCGCAGGGCAGAAAGCCGTCGTGCGGCAGGAACGCCTTGTTGTGGCGCCAGATGCGGCGCGTGTAGTCCGAGCGCGGGTTCGCTCCGTCGTGGAAGATCTCGTCAAAGGTCTCCCACGAGAACCCGTGGTCGATGCAGGTCTCAAACGGCAGCAGGAACAGCTTGCTAGCGTCCGTGCAGTGCTCGAGCACGATGTTTGTGGCCTCCGGGTCGCAGCCCACGTTGAACTCCGAGTGCGGCGTGAAGTTGCCCTCGCCACGCGAGAGCCCGCCCATGACCACAAACTGCTTGACGTGGTCGAAGAACGATGGGTCGATCAGCATGGCCAGCGCGATGTTGGTCAGCGGGCCCAGCGCCACAACCACGAGCTCGCCCGAGTACTTGTGCGCCAGGTCGACGAGCGTATGCACGGCGTCGTTCCGGCTGGCCGTGACTTCGACTGCGTGGCCGGCCTCGCCTCCCAGCCCATCGGGACCGTGGCCCTGTGAGCCATAGAGAGAGAGAGAGATGGTCAGCATTCAGCCTCCCCAAGCGGCCCTTGTTCAACGGCAACTTACGTCCCAGCGGTCTTCAGAGACCTTGGCCACGATGGGCTTGGACGCGCCGCTGTGGATCGGGATGTCCGAGCGGTTCATGGCCTCTAGAATGCTGTAGCAACCAGCCAAACGTGAGTTGTGAGGGGACAAGACCACGAGACCTCTCTTGGCTTACTGGGCCACGTTGTGGTTGGCCTGGTGCAGATCCACGTTGCCAAAGACCGTGGTGATGGCGAGCACGGCGTCTCGGGGCAGGCTGTGCAGCGCCATCATGATGGCCAGGGCGTCGTCCACGCCGGCGTCCGTGTCGATCACCACGTGCATCTTGTTGTCTGGTGGTGGGCTTGTCTGATCTGATCTGCTGGGTTGATGGCTGCGTTAATACCGTACGACCTGCTATAAAATCTCACAGGTACAGTGGGACCCATAGAAGCACTGAGAACAGTATCAAAAGAACACGGATATCAAATGCTGCAGGATGTTCAGATCTTCAGATTACTGTAATAGGTTAACGCCCACCCACGAACAGCAAGCAGGATGGCTAACGCTATTCGTCCGGCTGCAACGGCGCAGAGAAGCCGATGCTACCGTAGGACCGCCGCTTGGACGCCTGGGTATCCCGCAGCAGATACTCGTGGATGAAGTTCAAGAACCGCAGAGCGTATTCGGCCGGCGGCAGAGCTGTGATCTTGCGCGCGTCGAACAGGGACGCCAGCAGGCAGTGCTGCATCTTCCAGCCCAGGTTGTAGTGCTGCAGAATGTCCACGAACGCCAGGTAGTACACGGTCGTGTGGTCAGTGGACACGACCGCATTGTGCGCCAGCTCGTCCAGCACATGCGGGTCGACTGCGACGTGGTAATGGCGGATGCCGAGCAGACAGCTGTAGTCCATGATCCCCAGCTCCTGCAGGAACCCGCAGTCGCTCGTGACTTGCGCCAGCAGATTCGCTCTCGTGATGGCATTCACTCGCAGAGACGTCCGGCGCGTGACGAACTCCTTGTCGTACCACAATGCGCTGCGAGAGCTGCCGCGATGCAGCAAGGACTGGCGCTCGGTCGCGTTCAGCGCCCCCTCCGTGGCCACGAGCTTCACGTCCTCGTCGTTGAGGCTGTCATCGTCATCGCTTCCGGTCTGCTTATAGTCGATTCCTGCGGCGGCCGCCTGCTTCTGGTCGGACGTCCAGGGCGTCTTGGGCGTGGCTGCCGACAGGTCGTCGCTGGGTCGGCGCATGTTGGACTGGTGGAAGATGCCCTTGAGATCGTACCGCTCATCGATCGGCCCATTGGAGAACGCGTTCTCCATCACGACGAAGAACATCTTGTTCCAGCCCACGGGCAGCTGCATGGAGTGGCAGCCCAGGAACCGGCACAGCAGCGAGTTGGGCTGCTTGAGAATGTACTGGTGGTACAGTGGCAGGATCTTGAGCAGGAACGAGTGCTCGCGCTTGGTCATGGTCTTGACCAGATACTTGCGGTCGCTCGTGAAGTAGAACAGCATGCCCGATTTGCCCTCGGAGGCGCGCTCCAGCAGCGTCTCGGCGAACGACTGCTCGTACATGTCGTTGTCGATGCCGCACACTTCGCGGATGTTGTGGAAAATGCGCGGCGCGTAGTCCGTAAAGCCCAGCTTCTCGTAGTACCGGTACTCGCGGTTGTACACCGTCGTGGCGAGCCGCTTTTTCTCGTGGTACAAGCCTGAGGAGTCCGCCTCCTCCATGTAGAGCAGCGACAGTGAAGCCGCGACGGTGCGATCCAGTGAGCCATTGCGAGACCGCGTGCGCGCCGCCAGCAATGGGGAGCGCAGGCCCTCGCTGTCTGGGTCGTTGAGACTGGAGCGGATGCCGGCTGTGGTGTAGCGCATCAGATCCTTGCGCAACGCGACGCTAAAGTGCTCCGTCTGACTCAGGTTCTCGCTCTCTTCCTGCGTCAGCGAGTTCTCGCTCGAGCGGTTCTGGTAGAGCTCCGTGTTGAGCACCCAAACGATGGCCATGAGCACCGGGTACAGGCCAAAGACCAGCACCAGCGCCACCTCCATGTGGTGCGCCCATTTGCCTGCGAAGCGCACGTGGTAGCTCATGTAGTAGAGCACGCCGCACGCGGTCCAGTGCGCGCCGTAGACAAACAAATAGCGGTAGTACTGGATCAGATTGCGGCGCTTGGTGCGGTACGTGACGTCCAGCTGCCGCCGCACGAAGCGGAAGCTGGCGAACACAAGCACACTGACGGACGTGACAAACACGCCCAGGATCATGCCATAGAGCAGCACCCAGTTGGCCTGGTTCACGGTCAGGGCCTGGGGCGTGCGCTGGATCCAGCACATGTTGAGCGCCGAGACGCCGCCCAGGCGGAACTGGTACACGATCAGCGCAGAGACGCCGCTGAGCGTCCACACACTGCAGCCACGAGTGAGCTTCTGAATGCGCTGCCTATTTCCGCGCATGAGACAGACAGACAGACGTACATGATATGGTAGGCCCAGGCCTTGCAGGAGTAGCCCATCCAAGGGTTCACGAGCGCCACGAACAGGTCCAGCGTGAGCATGAGGTACCACGCAGTGCCAGCCAGCATGAAGAACTGATGGAGCATATTGGTAAGAGCGCGATGGCCTGGATGCATGCATCGTTCCTACCTGATTATACGCGCCGAGCCACGAGCAATGGCGCTCGAAGGATTCCAGATCGTCCTGGTCGATCATCTGATGCGGCTCAGCAGAGACCAGCCCATGAGTCACACAGCACAGCAGATGCAGCAGTTAGGCGGCTTGTACCTGGACGCCGTAGGCCACGACCAGTCCCAACGAGGTCATGAAGCCACAGCCGACGTGCCAGATGATGAGATTGGCGGCCGGGTGCTGCGCCTTGAGATTGGGCACGAGGAAGTATGACAGCAGCACGAGCATGTAGATGAACACGCCCAGCGTCCCGGCCAGCAGCAGCAGCATGGCCGTCTGCGGCAGCGGCAGCGCCTCATAGTCCTCATGGGCCGTGGCGTTCATGGTCCCAATTGCCAGAAACGGAGCAGTCGATCGGCCGGTCGGCCCCACCCGACCCCAGATGACCATGTGGGACACTGTGTGGGCCGCAAATCAGATTATCAGATCTCTTCACTGGATACTTTTTCTGGCCTTCTGGGACCGCAGACGCGCGCTCAAGTGGCGCTGGCGGCTGCGGTTCTCCCGCGCGACGCGCTCACTCTGTTGGTAGAAGGCGGCGTCCGGAAAGCCGCTGGCCCAGAGCTGGCGGCTCAGATGCAGCTTGGCCACGCGCTCATCCGGGATCTCCCACGCTTCGAATTGCTCGCTCTGCTCGTGCACCGACTGCAGCGTCTGGCGCACCAGCGCCTTCATGCGTGCGAAGCGCTTGGGCGGAATGAGAGAATGACCACTACTGCTTTGCTGAAGCTTGAGCGTCTTGCTGAGTCGGATCACGTGGTCTCGGCAGAGGCGGCAGCGGATCATGGCCGCAGATCGATGCGCATTCGGGATCGCCTTCATGGCTCGAGAGGAACTCGAGGCCAGGAACGTGATGCGCTCGTTGCATTTGCCTACGATTGAGACTAGGCTCTCTAGAAAGCGATGGACTGTCTCAGCTGTGGAGTTCTCTTCGCCCTCAAACGCTGCGCCAGCAATCTGCAGCAGCTGATGGAGCTCAGGCGAAAGCCCAGGCAGTGGAGTCGTAGAGTTGGGAGCGTTTGCTTGTGTGTCTGTCAGCGCCTCTTCCGCACACTGAGAACCTGCTGACAAAGTTGCTGTCCCCAGCGATTGCTTACGCAATAATACGATTGGCTTGGAGACTTCGTGAACACCAGGGCATTCACACGCAACGCAGTGCGCTAGTATCGATGACAAAGCAGACTCCTTGATATAAAGAAGCGCAAACTGGTTTCCTTGCAGTGACAGCTCATCGGAGTCTGCCAGTATGTGTTGTTGCTGAATTACCGCCCTGAAACGACGGGCTTCATCGGAACGATCGACGCACTGGATCACCAGTTCGCCTGTATGGACTTGGGCGATTACTGTCGCGTCGCATATGGTATCTTCGAGCTCACATTCCGTTTTTGCGTCAGGCTGCTCTTGCTCTTTGACGGTTTGGCTACCGTCAGAAGCCGATGCGCTGTCAGCTGGAGAAGGTGAAGTCCTTACGATCGATCGCAAAGCAGACACGGATATCAAGTCTTCATCGCCACAAAACTCAAGAATGCACCTGAGAAGATGCGCCTCAGATACCGATAGCTGGTCCAATTGGAAGGACACAGCCACTTGATCGACCAGTCGACTTGGAGTCACAAGTTCTCCTTCCTCAAGTTCAACACTCTCGAGAAAGACGGAGAGACCAGCAGGCGGCGTGACTTGGACTGGATCGACTTCGATTTCCTGATCCCTTGTGATAATTTGGCGGCAGGATCGCAACGCCACTTGGGTCTCCAGCAGAGTGACGCTTTCCAGCGGCACGTCGTTGTCATTGCCGGCCTGTACGAGTGAAGGATGATCGATCTCTTTCTCATGCTTCGGCAGACTCGTTTTCACAGGAACGTCCACCTCTCCAGCAATCTCGATCGCACTGAGATGCTGCAGCGGATCGAATGGCGGCTGCGTAGAATCTGAGTCATTCTCGGGAGCAAAGTAGTACAGCACAGCATTGCAGCTGGAGTCGCTTACTTCCTGGGGGGAATATGTGAACATTCGATGGCTTTGCAAGTACAAGCTGTAGAATGCGGCAGATGAGAGAGCCCGAGCTGATGGAAGCTCAAGGCTGATTGGTTCTTGATTGTTGCTGGAGCTGTTTGCCCATTGCGAGAGGTTGTGGAAGTGCTGCCGCCAAGTCGGAAGGAACTGGTCAGTGCCCAAACAGGAATTGCAATAGCACGGCATCGGGATTCCGTCGTGCGTCGGCGGCTGGCCGCATGGAATGCGGTGGTTTGCGAGCGCTCGGTGTCGCTGTATCCACGACTTGTACGTTTGTTTGACAGCCGAAGGGATCGTCAGAGTGTACAGTATCAGATCCGAGCCCTTCTTGCTCCGGTGTCGCAGGATGCGCACCCCAGCGACCTCTTGAACGATGCGTGTCTGGTTGCGAACGTTGCGGTGCGATATGATCGCCAGCAGGCCCAGCGCCTCCTTGGAAGTCAATGGATCGTAGAGAAACCGATCCGCAAACAGGCTCAGGTAGCATGAGCTGATGGACCCGACTCCAGCTCGACGTTGTGCAAACAGTCGTCCGATGGCCTTCTGAGCGCGTGGGAATCCACTGGCGAGCGTTGCGAGTGAGAGCAGGATCGCTCGCGCATTCTCATCGCACTCATTGACAGAGAACAGATCATCGCAGAGCTCGGCCAAGGTCTGCGACAGTTCGTTATTCATCTCACAGCTCATTATGGGGCAAATACCTTCTCGGTATGCAATGCATCTGGACTTGTATTTATAGATGCAGGAGTCCCGCATGGCCAGCAGAGCCTTGTCTTACGCTACATCTCCTTCTTGGTCCAGTCTCCAAACATGTGCTGGTAGTCCTCCACTTGTCTCTGTCCCAAGTCAAGCGCCACATCGTGAGTCTCTCCAAACATAGCTTGGGTCTTTCGTGAAGCTGCATACAAACAATACCTTGAGATGGCTGTTCTCTTCCAGCAGCCGCATGTACGCGTCGGCTTGACTCGCAGTCTGCTTCTTCAGCGCTCTGGGCACACACAGTCGCCATGTTGATCAGTCAAGAACCCAATCGTCAGTCAATCGCAAATGACGGTCGTACTCGAGTTCAGTGTCGCGCTGCTGGGCCTCGGTGATGGCTCCCTTCAGGCATAGCTCCAGGCCACGCGCGTACGCGTCCGCCGCCTTCTTGAATGAGTTTCTAGCGTAAAGCGCCTTGCCCTTGCGCGAGTAGGTCTTGGCCCAGAGCGGATCCAGAGCAATGGCTTCATCCGCGTCCTTGCACGCCGCTTCGTATTGGCCCAGAGCGCAATACGCAGCCTATTGGTAATGTATGCACAGCCACCAGTGAGTCCATTGGCATGCCCCACAGACAATGCATCTCTGCCACGATACCTATAAATGCAAGCCCACCGACCGATCGATTGCTGAAGAGCGTGGCGGTCGCGCCCTGCTCGATCCCGAGCGTGTACTCGCGCACGGCGTTCTCGAACTCTTTGCGCTTGAAGTGCTCATTGCCGCGGTTCTTGTGGTGGGACGCGTCCTGCTGCGATGGCGCGCTGCGGCCCTGGGCTGTCGAGTACGACAGCGTGGCGTTCACGGTGGCCTCTGGTGGCGGCGCCGTCGAGCGCCCAAAGAGCCACTCCATTGAGATCAGACGCTCTTCTGGCTCGCTGCACGCGCAGACAGCATTGCAGTTTATACCGGTATCATACCGGTATGTCAAATACCCGTTTCATTTCTGTGTCT
>JAADVF010000846.1:0-12574 GCA_023334555.1 Elongisporangium undulatum | reverse complement strand
CGGGAAGAATCCGTCATGGAGCTTGAGACCGCATCAGTGTCGCCTCCGGAGTGCCGGCTTCAGATCTGGTACCGCGTGGGCGCCGAGCCGCTTGTCTCTGAGAGCCTCCCAGATCCCGAATCCAAGCGGCTGCAAGAGAGCGTGCTGCGATCCCACTGCCGGACGACCGGCGACTTCTTCCAGTCGCTCGAGCGGTTGCTGGCTGATGAAGTGTATCATCCTTACCCAAGCAACTCTGAACCGTCTCCTTGAACTGACTATGTACCGACTTAATACCGGTATGATACCATCGCAGCACATTCGCTTCTCGAGTATGAGCGAGCTGCTGGATGCCGAGACCGAGCAGGCACTGCAGCAGGTGCTCGCGTTCCTGAGCGATTGCGAGCCACAGGAGCACAGCTATTCACAGGCGCCTATCAGCCAGACGCACGAAATTGAAGCTGCAGAGAATCCATCGTCCACGCTCAGCGACCAGCGCAAGCGCTCGATGCGGCTCGCGACCAAGTCGAGGTACCGAAGCCGCGTGAAAGAGGAGTACTCGCGCCTGCAAAGCGACGTTCGCGCGCTGGAAGCGACACTCGCGCAGCTACAGTGGACGAGCGGCTCTGCTCAATTAGCGAGTGAAAGCGGACAGGATCCGCAGTCGCTAACTGAGGCGTCCACAACAAAGAGCATTGCGCCTCCTTCGATGAGAGAGGTCGCCACTCGTGAGTGCAAGCGCCGGAAGCAGTCGGAGACCGTGCACCGTGAGCTAAAGGATTTGCTTGGTTCGTTTGAAAGGGCGTCTAGTGCGACCAAGGCCGCTTGGGATAAGGTCCTCTCCAAGAAGGTAGGCACCTTCGTATCCGTCGGAGCGACGCAGCGGCTGAATTTGCTTATGCCTTCGCACCAGAATCTAGCCATGCTGCATGGTCCACGCCAGCAGCCGACCTGTGATATGCGAGCTCAACGCCTTCGAATAGCGGGCTTCCCCAACTCTATGGACTCACTGTTCGCTCGCATCGACAGACTGGCGCTGGACACCGATTGGCACTTTGATCGATCCGGGCTTAACTGCTTCAGCTCCTTTGACTTTCGTATGCAACGAGCAGCAGATCCAGCGTTTGACTCGGCGTTTGAAATCGTCATGAGCTCGTCTCTGCCATGCAGCAAGGAGCATGCGGCCTTACAAATCTTGGGATTATTCGATCGCGGCGACAACTCCGTCTCCAGACAGGTAAGCCTTGGTGTTCTCCTGCTTGCTCCTCCATTATTGAGCGTCGCCTGACTGGTATCGTGACATGAACGGCAGAGAGTCCACGTGAGTGACACAGAGACCATCAATAAATCCGTCAAGAGCATTCGATTCGGCCACCAACAGTTCCAAATGGAGGGCGTCGGGACCAGGCGCAAGATCATGGAACCAGATCGCATCCGTCTCTTGTGGACCACCTTGTCGTTCCTATTGAAGACAACTCTGAAGATTCGCGAGGACTGCATCATGGCGTTGCAGGGCACGACGTCCGTGTCCACGCGACTCCAGATCTGGTATCGAGTGAGCGCAGAGCCGGAGTCGGAGCTCGATCCGGAGTCGGAGATCCTGAAAGAGAGTGCGCTGCGGTCGCACTGCCGTACGACGGGCGAATTCTTCCAGTCGCTGGAGAAAATGCTCGCCAATGAGGTCTATATTCCGTACCCAACTACCTGCAATTGAATTCAGGGTCTGAACATCAATGCCATGCCATGCATATACGAGAGGTTCTCACATGGCAGGGTACCGGCCCAATACCGGTACAATACCATTTATCATACTGAATTGACAAGCATGTAGCATTCTCCCGCGTGGCGAAAATGGAAGGGCTGCTGGAAGACGTTGAGACGACCGAGGCGTTGCAGCACGTGCTGGCGTTCCTGGATGCGTGCGACTCGCAGGACGACACCAGTGAGTCGTCGGACCAGCTGCGCTCGAGTGATGATGCGGAAGAGCCGGCCAAGCTCAGCGAGCAGCGCAAGCGCACGCAGCGCTTGGCGACCAAGACAAGGTACCGCGGTCGCGTCAAGGAGGAGCACTCGCGGCTGCGCGAAGACGTCACGGCGCTGGAAGCCACACTGGCACAGCTAAAGGGGATCAATAGCAGCCCTCAAGCGGTGGACGAGAGCGCAGTGACCGAGTGGAGAGACGGATCGTCTGCATCACATGAAGTCACGCGAGAGACCGTCGCACGCGAGTTCAAGCGTCGGCGGCAGTCAGAGAACGTGAATCGAGAACTGAAAGATCTTCTTGTGAAGGTCCGAAAGGCCTCCAGCAAGACAGCGACAGCTTGGGATAAGCTGCTCACTAAGAAGGTAATGTCGTCTCGTCGTTTGCCTTCTGTGGTGGACCAAGCAATTGACTCTCTCTATTGCGCAAGAATCTCGCCTTTCTGAATGAGCCGCCACCACAATCACAGCCAATGCAGAACGCTATCCAGCCCAACCAGCTTCCAGGGCTCTACCACACACTGGCGTCTCTGCCCATGCGGATGGACCGACTGGCCATGGACACCGACTGGCACTTCGCACGAGTGGGGCTCAATGACTCCAACTCGTTCACCTATCGCACGCAGCGTGTTCTCGACCAAACTTTCGACCAGGCGTTCGAAATCGTCATGAGCTCCTCGTTGCCCTGCACCAAGGAGCATGCTGCAGCGATGATCGTGCGGTACTTCTATGGCAATGGCAAGCACAAGAACGGCCGATATGTACGTCAGACAGCTCAACCGTGTCCTTGCTTCCCATCTGTCTCTGACTTGCAGACAATGGTCTACAGCCCTGCACAGAAGGCCTGACGGAGACCATCCGGAAGACCAGCAAGAGCGTGCGATTCGGCAGCCAACAGTTCTCCATGGAAGGCATCGCGACTAATCGCAAGCTCATCGAAGACGATCGGAACCGGTTCCTGTGGTCCACGCTGTCGTATCTACCAGAAGCAGCCTCCAGCTTCCGAGAAGACTGCATCATGGCTCTGCAGCCGATCTCCGCGTCTGCTTCGCCCATGTGTCTGCTGCAGATCTGGTATTGCGTGTACGCCGAGCCATTCACGACCTCAAACCCGTGGATCCAGGCCAGCCAAGAGTCCAAGCAGCTGAAGGAGAGCGTGCTGCGGTCACATTGTCGAACGACGGGCGATTTCTTCCAGTCCGTGGAGAAAATGCTCGCGAACGAAGCCTATAACCCCCGTGCTTGATGCACAAAAATGTCTATGGTCAGTGTCAATAATAATCGCTGGATTTTGCTGGATTCTTGGCGTATCGCTAGGGAGTAGCTACGGTAAGATACCGGTATCCAATCGGTATCGCGTATTCCGCTCAGTCTAGCTCAGGACGCAATCGCAATCATTCCTGCGAGACGCATGAGCTTCCTGGACGAGAGCGCGACGCTGCAGGACGCGCTGGCGTTCCTGGACGCCTACGACGGTCTAAGCTACGAAGACACGTCGGCGACATCCGTAGGGGAAGACTCCTCCTCCATGGGCACGCCGTCCAGCCCGGAGCCAGAGCCACAGCGCAAGACCAGAGCCAAGACCACGGCCGCGCCAAAGATGCGCCATCGCGACCGCGTCAAGGCCGAGTTGCTGCGCCTGCGACACGAGGCCGAGGCTCTGGAGGCGACGCTCATGACGCTCAAGGCGCGTCCTCAGGCACGTGGCGACATGGAACTAGCACTGCGCAGGCGGAGCCCCAGTACTGCTGCGAACACCGTGAGTGCCAACAAGTTGATGGAGCTCGCTGTGGGCGAGTACCGGTCTCGCCGGAGGTCCGAGATCACGAACCGCAAGCTCAAATCGCTGCTGGCCAAACAGCTGAAGATGGTCAAGGCCTCAGAAGGGTTCTTCCACCACAAGATGGCGGACGAGGTGCGACTCACGCGGCTCTGGGTCTGGGTCTGACGTGAAGACTGATCCTTTTGGCTGTGTATCTAGGATCTGGCGGTGCTGTACGAGTCTCAGAGAGCGATGGATGTGCCCAATCAGGTGCTTGAGGACGTCTACATCCGAGACGCACTCTCAGCGCGAGTGCATCAGCTCAAACTGGACGCGGACAAGCACACAACAGACTCCGGTCTGGCGTTTGAGGAGAACTTCATGTTCCGCTCGCAGCGCAAGATCGACAAGACACTCGGGCCCGTGTACGAGACAGTGTCCAACACACCGCTGATCAAGACGATGGAGCACACGGACTTTGTGTTCTGGAACGGCTTCATGAGCAACCTGCTTAACAGCGAATCTACTGTACGTTGGCTTCGGTGTCACCCTTGAGACTGTATCACCTACTCATTCATTTCCCTCCCATGCAGCAGAAGACGGTGCCAGGAGAAGACTTCACATCGGCCCACGTGACGCTCATGCAGTTTGGACCGGACGAGTACGAGCGCAAGACCCGCGCCACGCTGCTGAAGGAAGTCCGCTCCGACCGCATCATCTACATCTGGTCGTCCTGGACGCCGTTTCCGTCCAAAGCCATGAACTGTGTGGAAGACCTGATGATCACTGTGCGCCATGCCAGCACTGCTGCCGCGCCTTCGCAGACGGATCCGCTATCGCTGCTGCAAATATGGTATCGAGTGCATGCCAACCAGCGCAATACCCCGCTAGCGAGCTCCAGTAACGTACTGGATCCACACAAAGAGAGCATGCTGCGATCCCAAAGCGGTCGAATCGGAGGCTTCATCCAAGTCATTGAGGCTGGTCTGCTGGATGAATCGCACGGAAAAGAGTGGCAGAGCATGCCTGCGATTTGCCCGGCCTCGGCCAAAGCGACGTGATTGAACGGAGAAGAACCAGTGGATTTGTCTGAGAATCGAAGTGATATTTCTTGTTGCGCATCACCGCAATCAGATGATGCTGTACAAATGGCATGATGGATGAGAAACCAGCGAACCCATTCGTTCGGATGGGTGAGAATCCATTCTGATGGCTGAACCCATTCAAGGAAACGGACGGCAATAATTGAGACCGCCATCCAACATCACGTGGCTGCGAATCGAACGAGACCTTTCAACGCCGACGGCCCCACAAAGTCACTGGGTATTTCTATCCGCAAGTGCATCGAATCGATAGGGGCGAAACCCATACATACATCACGTCTGAACCAGTGGGTGGGGGTACTGATTTCTATTCTTCCATCTTGTTCTGCGTTCTGGGTACATTTTTAAATTACAAGTGGCCGCCCCAAACGACTGAAGATCTCAGCCACACAGCTCATTTCTACAGTTGAGGTCCACCCCACGCGATGAGCTTCTTGCCACCGTTGGACGAAGGCGAGACCGATGCCACACTACGCGATGCCATCGCAATGATCGACGCCTTTGAAGGCTGCGAAGACTCCACACAACAAGGCTGCGCTTCGGGCGAGCGACAGCCAACGACCCCAAATAAGAGCAAGATATCGCACGGGGAGCGCACAAGAGCTCAGCTTCGTTCCTTACGGCATGAGGTCGCTCTGCTTGAAGTGGTTTTAGAACGCGCAAGATCGTCATCTCAACGTGCTCAAGGCAGCAAAGAGCATGCCACGCCCAGAGCAAACGCGGTGCGAATGAAGGCAGGCCCATTGAATCGGATGATACTAGAGCATCGGCTTCGCAAGCAAGCGGAAGCCACCAATCACAAGCTCAAAGTGATGCTCGAGAAGCAAATGCAGCTGTCCAGTGAGCTCCACGCGGCTTTGGTGAAAGCCATGGCGATGGTGGAGGCGCAAGTGCTGTCTCATCATCGCGTGGTCGATACCAAACGGAAGCACGGTTTAGAATTGTCTCGGTGTTTTTGATGTGGCAAAGAATATTGATCGTAACATGGCGCAATTTCTGTGTAGTATTGCATGCGATTGTCGTTGAGTTCAGGAAAGTGGTGAAGCCTTCATAGCAGCAAACCAGCAATGGTGGCCACGCTGTTCTTCCTGGTGACGGCAGCACGGACTTCATTTCGTCTGCCCCCACGCCGCGATAAGTTGCCTCGGCTTTCTGTTTCCCCTTGGAGAAGCCCCAGCTACAGTACATACTCAGAGCGCCTTATATCGGCACAAAGGGCACTTCGGGATGTCCCGCCTTCCAGGTCTCGGGTGCACTAAGTAAGGACGACCAAATTCAATATGTAATAGTAAATGGCCTCGTTGGAGATCGTGGCCCCATCCATAAGCGTCACTTGCAAGCTCGAGACTGCATGGACACAACATCCGGGTTCGCGAATTGGTTGTATGTACATATGAAACTGTATTCGCTTTCTTGCTATTGGTGTATGTCTTTCAGATTATGTGCGGATCGAGAATGGGCAACGTGAAGGCATGCTGTTCCAGCCTTCTTCGCGCCCCGCCTCCAAGAGCCCGGTCTCGATCGTTTGAATGAGACTTCCAATACGACCGCTTCGAAACCGAAGCACTCGTTCGTTCTGCGGCCTTGGGGCACGTTCATGCACGTTGTACTGATCCGCATACGCACGATGCCAGGTCTGATGCATCGACGACGGGTTCATGGCTGGAAATGCCAAGGAGGCACTCACACGGCGCACGACGATGACCCAGTCTTCGACGCAGTTCATGCTCTTGTTTGGGAACGGCGTCAAGGACGAATAGAGATAGATCACGCGGTCGGCTTGCACGTCTTTGAGCATCGCCCCGTGGGTCTTGCACTCGCCTCCATCTGGATCGAAGCCCGTGATTGTGATGTGGAATAGTGAGGATTGGTTGCTGACGGCGGTCGTGTCCTGCAAATGCAATAGAGACAGACGCACGTGAGTGGTTTCCGAAGTACCCAGAGATCCCAAGCGCACGGCCAGCGCACCGGACAATAGCCGTTCACGAGCTTCTTCATGAACCCGTGCCAGAACGCGCTGTCAGTGTGCTCCATAGAGCTGGCCAGAGGCGTGTTGGCCACAGTCTCAAACACCGGACCCAGCGTCGAGTCCATTTTCCGTTGAGTGCGGAACATGAAGTTGGACTCAAACGCGAGGCCGGTCTCGATCATGTGCTTGTCCACGTTGAGCTTGAGCTGGCGCACTCGTGAGGCCAGCATCTCCCTGATAAAAGCCCCCTCTACTGTTTGGTTCGTGCGCTTCATGGCCTTCTGCGCATCGTACAGCACTGCCAGGTCCTGAATAAGAAGACAACGGATCAGTGGCTTGGCATACCCGACCAAGGAAAGACCACCGTACCTCCTCCTCCATCTTGCTCTGGAGGAACCCCTCCGATGACTTGACCATCTTGAGCTGCTTGGCCAGCAGCACCTTGAGCTTGCGGTTCGTGATCTCCGATCGCCGGCGAGAGCGATACTCGTGCACCACGACCTCCTTCCACTTGGAGCCGGTCGAGTCTGGCCCCCGCCATCGCTCTAGCGCCTGCGTATCGAACGCCTGCGCATTCGCTTGGAGTTTCGCGAGTGTGGCTTCGAGCGCTTCTGCCTCACGCTGGAGACGAAGAGTCTCGGCCTTCATGCGGTCTCGATGGCGTAGCTTTGGAGCTGCCGTCGTGGTGCTACTACTGCTCTTGCGCTGTGGCTCTTGCTCTGGGCTAGACGGAGCGCCCACAGATGACGAGGACGACGTCTCGTGTCGTGGCGAGGGGCCCTCATACGCGTCCAGGAACGCCAGCGCATCCAGCAGCGACGCGCTCTCGTCCAGGAAGCTCATTCTCCTCGGGAGTTGATTACGTTGCGTCTTGACAATCCGGTATTGTCTGGGAATTGTACCGGTATGGTACCGAAGCTACGGTACCGTCTGCGACATGGTTCAACGGCTCCATTGGCGTCACAAAGAGAATCGCTCATGGGATGTGCATGCGCCAGAGGACGTTGACCACGTGCGACAGCCAAGTTGGTCTATTAATATTAGCATGTCAGATTAGCGCTTTGTGTGATTGAGGAAGCGCATGGCCAGCAGCCCAAGCAGGCGGAAGAAGATCACGTAGGCGATCAGCACGGCAAAGTCCGAGGCCATGCGAGCGTGTTTGTACTCGTACACTTGCTCCACAAAGCTCTTGATGGTGACGCGGCCCATGGTGGCTGGCGCATCGGTGAGCAGCTGGCAGCCAAGCTTCGAGCCGATGTCGATGAACTGCAGGCGACTCTGGTCCCACGTTGGCTCGGTTGGGCAGTCGCAGTAAACAAGGCTCATGAGGATCGAGATCGGGAACCGCTGGGGCGTGAGATCGTGCAGCCACTTGTAGCCTGCAGGCACGGCGTTGGACGGCGGATTGAAGCCCGCGAACATGTAAAATGTGGACGTGAGCAGGATGCAGACTACTCCCGCAAGCTCTCCGCTGGGCACGAGGTAGACGATGAACATGCCGAGATACGTCTGCGCCAGAATGTTGAGCGAGAACACGATCCAGAACTGGAAGCCGGTCCACAGGCCCGTGAACCCGAGCATGGGGAAGAACACGACGGTACAAGCAAGGCCGACGATCAGCGCGTACGGGATCTCCGCTAATGTCTCGCCCACAAAGTACCAGAAAGCGTTGTACGTCTGCGATGCACGCTCGCGGTAGAACGACCCACGCAGCTCGGTCGTCAGGGGCACAATGCTCTGGTAGGACACCCAGCCAGTGAAGAAGGTGGCCATGTACACGAGGCCCACGCCGGAGCTGATGCCTCCGTAAGTCGTGTAGTCGCCCCCAGTGGAAACGAGGCCGAAGAGCAGCGCCATCCCAAATGAGAGCATGATCCGCGTCAGGTTGTACGCGGGCGTGCGCCAGTACAAGCGAAGATGGCGGCGAACCAAGAACTTCACTTGTGTGCGGGAACTGGCAGCTCGTTTCTCAGTGAATAGCATCTCGGGATAGGCCGGAGAAGGGCACGAGACGCCTTCTTTCTCCATTGTTGCATCCATGGCCTGCTTGCGCTCGCTCTGACTGAAATGGGCCGCGAAGTCCGTCTCATTGGCGCTGAGGGTACTGATTCCGGCTCCAATGCACTCCAACATCCACGCGGCCGGATTGTATCCAAGAGTGAGCGGCCTGACGCCAGGAACGGCTTGGAAATAATCGACCATGCATTTGGCTTGTTCACCCAATTCGCCAAAGAAAACCATCTCGCCGCCACGCTTGAGCAGCAGCAGAGTGTCAAACAGGAAGAAAACTTCTGCCGACGGCTGGTGGATCGTGCAAATGATCGTCCGGCCGGTATTCGCGACCTTGCGCACCCCGTCCATGACTTTCTTTGCGTATTGAGTGTCCAGGCCACTCGTTGGTTCGTCCAAGAAAAGCACGCTTGGATTAGCTGCGAGCTCGACGCCGATAGTTAAGCGCTTCATTTGTTCCACTGAGCTGCCACGAATCATCTGGTCTGCAATCTCATCCAGGCCCAACAGGTACAAACACTCCGAGACCGAGTCGTATTTGTGGGCGTCAGGAATGGAGCTGTCCTGGCGCAGGAAAGCGCTGAACGCAAGTGCTTCTCGGAACGTCGATGCCTCCATGTGGATATCCGTTTGCTCACAGTATCCTGTGCACCGGCGAATAGCCAAATCGTTGGCTGGGTAGCCGTTGAGGAGAATGTTGCCACGGATTTGCCCGCCGGTCTTGCGCCCAGCGATCACGTCCATGAGCGTTGTCTTGCCAGCACCGGACGAACCCATGAGCGCAGTCATCGTGCCTGGAAGCGCATAGCCTGAAACTCCCTTGAGCAGATCGATGGATTCGTCAGGCGACGAAACACTGTACCGCAAGTTCTGGAACGCCAGAGTGACTGGAACGACGCTTGTCTTGACTGAGCTCACTGTGAGGGTGGATTGAGCTCTCGCTCTTGGTGTTTCCACTGCCACGTAGCTGTTGTCTTCGTCCGCTTTTGCCTTTGCCAGATCAATGCTCTCGACGTGTTCGTAGCGTTTGTACTCGAGTACCAGGCACGACAATAGGATGAAGACCGCGTACAACGCGAGTAATGCGATCATACCCAGCCAGATCCAGGCTTTGTCCGTCTGGATACTGAACTGAGACAGATGATACTCGCCCATGTCCAGTCCAGTCGTGGCGCAGTAGTCGATCCCATTGAATTCGCAGACAGAATAAGCGTCCGAGCGGTACAGAAGGATCGCAATCGACCGGACGGCCCACGTCAAGGGACTGAGCCAATAGACCCAGATGAAGTAGTCCGGGATACTGTCCCTGGTCACGATAAAGCCCGCAAACATCATCCACCACAAGATGCTGACCATGGCCATCGGATTGCCCATGTTGATACTGGGAGCCACGGCGCCGACGAAGAAGAACCATCCTGCGAACACCATGTTGGTCAACAAAACGACCAGTTCGTACTGAAGGAAGCTGGCGAATTGGCTTTCAAAGCCACACGCCCAATACACGATCGAGCCAAGGAAGAGCGTTTCCGCCAGCGCTAGTGGAAGCTGACTGGTCAAGCATGCCAGCACATACGCCGTTGTTTGAAAGAAGTTGGCGCCTCGCTGCTTGTAGAACACATCGCGACTGGCCATGTACACGGGCACTTGAGGTATCGGGTCGTTGGCCATGAACAAGACCACCAAGAATACTGTACCAAGCGCAGCTTTGACGTCCGTGGGGTCGAATTGCCAGTACGTGCTCGCAATCAGGAAGGTGTTCAAGACCACATTGAACACTCGGCCGCGAATGAACGCGGCATTCCGGATGCACACGACGAACTCCCGCTTCGTGATCTCTCGATAGGATTCCCAGAAAGGCAGTTGGAATTCAGGCATGGCGTTCATATGAGTGGCCACAGTTGCAAGCAGAGCCGGATCGTGGGGTTTCTCTATTGCTTGTAGCGTCTCTTGGTAGATATCCGACCGCCGGAACAAGTCCGCGAACTCACTGGCACTGCGAGGAGGCTTGGACGATGACGGAAGCTGATAGCGATGCTGCTGCTTTGTTCCGAGATCCAGCAGATAATCGGCGACGTCGCGCTCCGGCGGGCATACAAACCCAATGCCTTCGAAGTAGTCCGTAACGCGCGTACCAGGGCCATGATACATGATCTCGCCCTCGTTCAGGAGAATCACGTCGTCGAATAGCGCGAACACTTCAGGGGAAGGCTGCAACAACGAAATCACGACGGTCCTTCCAAGCGTCTTGGCAATACTGCGCTGCGTGCTGATGATGTCGTACGTGGCAGCGCTGTCAAGCCCAGTGCTGATCTCGTCCATGAACGTCGCGTACTTCATGCCAAACTCCATTTCGCCTGTCGTCACGCGCTTTCGCTCTCCGCCCGAGATGCCTCGGACCATGGCGTCGCCAACAAGAGTGTTCTCACAGCGTTGCAGGCCGAGTTGGTTGACGACAATGTCTGGATAATGGCGGTCCAGGGCTTTCGCTGTGTCCACTGCGACCGCGTTCTGTTCATGCGTCCCACTAACAAACAACTCGTCGCTCCGATTGAAAAACTCGCCTCCTGTAAACATGTGCGCGTACTTGAGAGTCTCCTTCACAGTGAGCGACGCGTGGTGCTGGTCTCGTTGGGGCACGTAGGCCACGAACTGCGGCAGCCGATTACGAATGCGCTCGATTTCTTGGCCGTTGTAGGTAATGCAGCCGTCCATCGTGATGTTCTTGGCCGCAGGGAAACGCCCACTCAGCACCTTCATGAGCGCGGACTTGCCGGAGCCAGGCTGGCCAAGCACTAGTGTCATCGTTCCAGGTCGGAACACGGCCGACACGTTCTTGAGGATCGTCTTGTGCACCACATGCTTCTTGGTCACGGCGACGGCCTTCTTGAACACATGGGCGATGGTGGGCAGCTCTTGCTGGGCGGCATCTACACTGGGCTCATCGATCAATGTGAGGGCGGCCGAGAGCGTCAGACCGCTTACTCGGATCTCCATGCGCGGCAAAGAACGACCGAGCGCAGTCTCGAATGTATCAGCGACAAACTCGTGTAGTGCGTGAGGTCCATGGGCCAGGATCGGATCGCCACCAGGCAGCTCCGACTGAGGTTTCTCCATTCGCGAAATGGCTGGGTCTCTTGCAGGCAGCAAATGCCAAACTGAGAGCCATACATAGGAATCCTCAAACGACGTCGTCGAGATTACGGCTCTTGACACGCGACGTCACATTCCTCTCTCCTGATTCGCTGTAATTGTGTCCATTTAGGCCAATCATATGGCTATCCATGCCCATCTTCCTCGAGTGGTAATCATTGTTTTAGACGAATCAGAGGTAGCCAAGATGACATCTCAGCATTCGGATGGTCATCTTGGTCCCAGCTGATTGGTCCATTCGATGGTACATTCGTGGTACACAACACACTGCAACCTTCACTCCCATCCCGCCAGAAAGCATGAACTTTGAGCTGTTGGACGACCAGCTCGCGAGTGCCGCTCTGCAGGACGCGCTGGCGTTCATCGACGCCTACGAGCGGTCGGCTGCCGTCCGTGGACCCACTCCCATCTTGCTGCCTGCAGATCATGCGCCGGTGCAGGCCGAGCCAACAGGCCAGACCCTAGTCCGGTACCGCCAGACCAATCGCAATCGAGGAGCGCAGAAGTCGGAGCTGACGCGCTTGCGGCACGATGTGAAGCTACTGGAGACCAAATTGGCGCAACTCAAGAACGATAGCGAACACCAACGGCCGTACGACTCGCCAGGATCAACGAGCGATG
>JAADVF010000845.1:0-12574 GCA_023334555.1 Elongisporangium undulatum | reverse complement strand
GTCCAGGGCGACGCCGAGATCGACACGAAGAAGGTCCAGCCGGAGAACTCCAAGCTCGGGGACCTGGACGCCGACACGCGGCAGACGGTCGAGAAGATGATGTTCGACCAGCGGCAGAAGGCGCTCGGCCTGCCCTCGAGCGACGACATGCAAAAGCAGGACGTGCTGCAGAAGTTCATGGCCCAGCACCCGGAGATGGACTTTAGCAAGGCCAAGATTAATTAACAAACGAACAAAGCCCCTTTCTGGTCTCTTGGATCGATCGCCATGCCCATGCTAAGAATACTCTCTGCGGCTATTAATACGGGTCATGCGATATGCGCAGTGGCCTTGCCCGGCCTCATGGGCAATCGCCGTTTATCCGAGGCGCTGGAAACAATGACAGAGCCTTCGCTCGGTCGCCATGCGCGGCAGCAGACCGCCGTGGTCTTTGGCTACGACAAGCCGCAGTACCAGAGCAGTACGGCCGCCATGAGCGCGCTCATCGGCACGAGCAACAACCAGGCGTTCAATCTGGAGGAGAACATCAACAAGGGCTGCCACGTCGTGTTTGGCGAGCCCGGCAAAAGGCGCGACTTTGTGACCTCGAGCAAGCTGGCGGACCCGACGGGTGAGATGCACAAGTACCATTCCCGCGTGACCGTGGCCGAGAAGGAGGTGCTCACGCGCACGTCGTGCTACATGGGCCACGAGATCACGCCCTACGTAACATCCACGGCCCAGGCCACCCAGTGGGACCCAGCGGCTGTGAAGGAGACCGTGGCGTTGCGGAACGAGATCCGCGCACGCACGGGTCCTCGCCCGACGCGCGGCATCTCGTATGACGACGAAGTCGAGTACATTTCGGAGGCCAAGAGCCAATTCGAGAACAAGTTCAAGACCCACAAGCCGTCGATCATGGCCGAATCCGTCAAGAACGGTGCACTGCTGACTCGTGTTCTCTGGTCTCTGGGCCCCATTCTCACGTCGTCGCTTGCCCCCATGTCATAGATCTTCGAGCCACGCACTTCTCCATGGGCCATCAGACGCTGGACTACCGCACGTCCAGCCACGTGGACCGCCTCTCGCCGGAGGAGTTTGCTCGCTACGCGACTCGGCAGCCGCCGCTGCACGACCTGAAGAAGTCCACGGTCGAGATCACCTAGAAGAACAGGCCCGAGCGAATCAAAAAGCGCGACTCCAATGGCAGCGGCAGCAGCAGGAGCGCGGCATTATTAGGTTAGCTGGGGGAATAGATCCATTGGGCTTGTTGAACTCTCTTGGGCTCTGTTCTAAACGTTGAAACTCTCGCCGCATCCGCAACTTCCCTTGGCGTTCGGGTTCTCAAATACAAATTCCGACGAGATCGGCGTGGTCTGATAACAGACAGAGATGCCAGTGAGTGACTCTTACGGGATCAGAACGGACAAGGAGGGTGCGAGATAGCTTACCTGGAAGTCCATGGTCGTGCCCACCACGTGGAATAATGCCTTGGGCTCAATGAACACGCGCACGCCTGAGAGAGAAATGATAAACCCACATGCACGTTAAACGCAATGCTACCACTGCTGCCCATGCGACATGTGCCGCACCGTTTTCATTGACTTCTTCCTCTAGCCGCTCCTTCTTGTCGGCATAGTTCATCGTGTACGACAGGCCGTTGCATCCGCCTGCGTTTACCACAGCGCACACAGATGCATCGTTAGTAAAGGCCCCTCTGACAGCGAAATACTCGTGAGAGACGTACGCGTTCGCACGCCCAGCCGGATCGCGACAGCGTCGGGCTTGCTGGCCAGCAGCTCACGGATACGCTCTGCGGCTGCTTCCGTCTGTTCATGACACACAGAACAGGGGTGTCGTCAGCCATGGCGCATCCATCTCCTTGATCCTTCGGAGGATTTTCTGCCTTCCGCCATGAGCAGCTACGTACGACTTTAAGCGGAGGCGGCAGCTCGCGACGACGGCGCACGGGCGTCGGCGGTGTCGTCACGGCGGCTGTGGACAGCTGCGCCGTGCGCTGAAGGCTGTTGGCCCGCAACGCCACGGACGCGGCGCACGCCGCCTGCGTCACCCTGATGAACGAATTCATTCGGCCTCTCGAACTGGAGATGATGCCGAGCAGCCGCCTTCGGGCAAAGAGCGCCAGCCCACGGTTCCGGTTAGCGGTTAACGTTCTGTTTGACAAACGACACCGCTGGAACGGCAACTGAACCGAGACAAAATGATACGGACATGCTCGAGAACGCGGACCTATAGTTTCAGATTATACAGTACGATAATTGATCCATTTTATTGATACTAGTTAATTTTAGATCTGAGCACTGAAAACAGGTAAGTCAATTTGATAAAATACCTATGCCTATCAATCCAATCAGCCGAAGAGCTGTTGCCGGAGCGCGAGCAGTTCGTCTCGCCGCTGGCGGATGAGCGAGCGCAGTGTCTCGCCTCCGATGACGGAATTGCGCACGGACTGTACAGCCTCATTGACGCTCTGCCTCCACTCGATAACTCTCTGCTCGCGGTTCGGATCGTCGGCGTGGAGCTTCGCAGGCGGCTCCCACTCGAAGATGTTGGTGTCGCCAAACGGAGATGTTGGCTGTGGCTCAGCGGCGGGTGATGCAGCGGGCGCCTGAGTGGATCGCAATGGAAACGATGTAATTGCTGTCGTTGTTCGGGGAGGGAGAGGTGGCGTCGATACGAATGGAGCTTGTGTGGTGCTTTCTGTGGAAGCAACTACAGTCGGGGTGTCGGACTCGGTCTCCAGTGCCACTGGAGATTCTGCTGGGATAGACCCAAGCCAGTCAGTTCACGAGTTGTAATGACTGCTTCATTAAGGAGCCATGATAGTGACGCACCTGTTGCAACGAAGAGCTCTTTGGTCGATCTTGTACTCGCAGGGAAAACCGATGGTTTGGCGTTAGTCTCCTTGGCCTTGGTTGATACTTCGGACACGACTGACGGCGGAGCTGTTGACGAGCCCGGCTTGGTTGAAGACTGCTCGGCTGCATTCGGCATCTTGCTCTTGTTCTTGAGCGCCCAAATGAGATCCGCGACGTTCTTTGGCAGTGACGCTTGAGTTGTTGGCATCGGCTTTATCGATGGCGATGGCGAAGTCGTCTCTACAATGGTGGGTGCAGCAGTAGGAGCAGCCGTGGATGCTTGGATCCCGGCAGCTGGAGTCGTAGCTGGAACGGATGTGATCTCTTCAACAGCGCCAGACGGTGTCGGTGACAATGGAACTTGGTCAGAATCCTGTGCAGTCAACACTGTGACAGGAACCTCACTCGAAGCCGCAGATACAATCGCTGGACTCGCAGAAGACGCTAATGGGGTCTCTGTCGCAAGCACAGCGTCATCGGTCGCCTCTGGGTGCGTCGTCGTTCTGGTGGGTGCCAGCAGCTCAGTTTCGCGTTCTTGAGCAGCCGCAGTCGTCATAACAGGCTCGATGGCTGGCACTGTACTGGCAGGAACGATATCTAACTCCGTGTTTGCTGCTGCTCCAAGATTTACGTATCCCTGAGGCCCTCGGGGCACAGCGGTGTGTTCGCCCTGCATCAACGCTTGATCCACGACACTCTCCGTTGAAATGGCCGGGAAATAGAGCGACATGGAGAAGATGAACGCTAGCATCAGCACCACATTCACCACGAGCACTCTCCTGTGACCACAAAGCAGCCCAGATGAGAGTCCAAGCCAGCCTTCTATCTGCATCTGCTCAAGCAAGCAAGCACGCCATGCACGCACCACAGCCAGACTCGAAACCCGACAGGACGCGGCGGTGCTGGACTTTCATGGCCGCCCTGGCCACGCTTGAGGCTGCTCCTTTCGTGGCGAGCAGGACCGTCATCAGGGGACGGCAGCACGTGGCTGCGCTTGTCGCTCGCTCGACTCCACAGCGGCATTTGGTGTGCCAGACACGCGTTTACGCGGCGAGTATTTCCAGCGCGGCGCTTCGCCTTGGCTGCAGTTTCGGATCCACTCACTCAGTCATGTCTCTCGCAGCGAGACCGCAGCACCGGCCTGGCGAAGGCCCCATGGTTCAGACGCTGCAGCGTTCTGCCCATGAACGGTGGCATCATTTTGTAGCCGTGGGCCATGCTCCAGGCTATCTAGAGACCCAGACGACCGACCGGCCTCTCTGCAACACGTCTGGGGCTTTCCTGATCACGTCTGAAACGAGAAGCAGGCAACACGCAAGCGCAGAGACACTGGATGTGATGGTACGGTTGTCTAGTGATTGCTGTGATGATATTTGATCGCCTATACGCCTTCCGTGAGAGAACGAGACGCGCCGGGCTTAGTACTCGTCCTTCTCGGTCAGCCACTTGTCCAGACCCTTGAGCGGCTTGGCGGCCTTGACGGCCTTCTTGTGCTCCGCGATCTTGTTCGGCATGTTGTCCATGGCCGCCTGCACCTTCTTGACGCTGGGAAGTCATGCAGTACATGGTCAGTCACACTCTCTCTGTGCGCAAATACCAACAATACAGGGACGCGAATACCACGCACCGGTCGAACAGGTTGCGCTCGCGCAGATGGCCCTTGGGCGGCTTCATCACGTGGTGCTTCTGCTGTCGGTCCCAGGCCTCGAGCCAGCCGCCCTGGCCCTCGACCCACGAGCCCACGAGGCCGTTGCGCTCGGCGTTCTTCTTGATCATGGCGATCTTGCGTCCCGAGATCATGGGCTGCTTCCACTTGCCGTCCACGAGCTGGGGCTTCATGGCGGCCTCGGCCTCCACGGCGGACAGGCGGAGGAAGCGCTGCATCTTGGCTCGGCTGCTGCTTTGGTCTGGTCGATGGGATGGAGCTCGCCAATGGCGATCGTGTGGGCGCCACGGGTCGGTCCCAGTCGAGTTTCCACCAATCGTATCCTCTACAATCTAGTTTCAGCCAATCACATCGAGGTATACAGAATATCGTACTTAAGTGGCGTCCTACCGAGAGGTGCGGCGATAGAGAAGAAGACTCCAAGCCCGGACGTGATGCAGGCTCCCACGATGGCCATGGGCCGGCCGTACGCCGCGCGCCCGTACGCACAGGAAGAGCCCGAGCAGAAGGAGATCACGACCGAGCAGATCCAGGTGCGTACCGTGGGCGCTCACACTCTTGGACGTGCGGTGGTGCTGCTGCAGTAATGGCTGTCTTCAGCCTATTGACGCACGGGCTTTGATCTATGCAGGCCATGCTGGATGAGAACTCGTCGCTCATCGTGGAGATCATCGGTCTCAACAACCAGATCAAGCACGGCAAGGGCACAGCCCAGCTGGGCGAATTCACAGAGAAGCTGGACAAGAAGCGCAAGCAGCTCAACAAGAACCTCATGACGCTCGCCAAGTGGGCCGATGAGTCCTCGGATTCGTCGCCCCGACCGCCTCCGCAGGCGCAATACGCTCAACCTCCGCAGCACCAACAGCAGATGCACCACCCTCAGCAGCAGATGCACCCCCACGCTCACATGCAGCAGGCCCAGCAGCAGTACGCGGCCCGCCCGGGCATGTCCATGAACATGGGCATGCACCCGCACATGGGCGGCAGTCAGATGGCGAGTCAGAGCCAGATGCAGCAAGTCCAGGCCCGGTACTCGCAGGCCCAGGCTCATATCCAGGCGCAGGCGCTGGCGCAGTACCAGGCCCGCGTGGCGGCGCAGATGGGCTCCCAAGCGTCGCAGTACATGCAGATGAACCCAGCCATGGTCCAGCATCAGCAGCAACAGCAGCAGCAGCAGCAGCAGCAGCGATACGACCCCGTCATGACTGGATACGGCAACCCACAACAGCAGCAGCAGCAGGGCATGGTGAACCCCATGGCCATGGCGCCTCCTCAGTCCTACGGTGGCTATCAGATGCCCAACGCGTACGCTATGATGCCTCCCCAGCAGCAGCAACAGCAACAGCAGCAGCAAGTGCCGCCCATGCGCATGAACATGCCCAGTCCAGGAGCCCCCAACGGCCAAGCCCAGCTCTCTCCGGGACCCTCTGCAGGCATGCAGCGACCAGGAAACCAGTAGGGCCTTCCATTCCCATTCTAATGCGACCACACCTTTGGTATTTTCGCATGGCGAACCTGTCGTACATGCATGAAACCCCATCCATGGTCGCTAAGTGCGGGTGCTCTCCGCTTAAGTGCGACCGCTCCCTCCTTGAGTGTCAAAAATAAACCGAAAAATGGCGGGAAGCGGCACTTTGGTCCGCCGGCCTCGCGCCACGGAGGAGGACTCTGGCGCTGAGCCCCGCCACCACGTGCTGGCCTCGTGGTTGGGCCGACCGCCGCCGAATTCATCTCAAGCCGCCGAACCGGATCCGGAGACTGTAGCCGCGCAGGACACGGACTCGCCGCTGGAGCTCCACCGCCCGCTGTTCCGCGGAGCTGCCGGCCGAGACACGATCATGCGCATCAGCCCCGAGAAGCGGTCGCAGATCGAGGCGATCGACAGCGATCCGGACGACCACGAGTTCGACGACCGCGCGCATTGGCACCGCCGCAAGCGCCTGCGCAAGAAAGCCGCGGCGATCGCCAATCAGCCGTCGATCATGCAGTTCTGCATTCCCAAGGACAAGACGACCACGCCAGCGGACAGTGAGGTGGCCAAGCAGGACGACACTGCAATGGAGATCGAGTTGACTGTGGAAGAGCCAGCGAAGGAGAGCAAGAGGAAGGCCAAGGCCCAGAAGCAGCCAGTCAAGGAAGAAAGTGTGGTGGCGTCGCCCACGACTGTGGCTGATGCCCCAAAGGACGAAGCCAACGCCGTCATGTCTGACTCGATAGTGATCGTTGCCACCGAGTCACCGCCTGCCACCGCCAAGGCGCCTGCGACAGCGCTAGAGCTGCTGATGAGCTCTGGCCGTCCCAAGCGCAAGGCGGTGGTCAATTCTGAAGAGCGAGCGGCCGGTATGCTCACGCCACCGGCTGCGAAACGATCGCTGCCCCTTGTCACGGATCTCACGACGCCCACGCCACCGCCAGCATCCGCAAGCAAGGCCAGGTCCAAGCGCAAACTGGACTCCGGCAAGAAGAAAAGCGGTGCGGCAGCTACGGGAGCAACAGCAACAGCAGCCGGAGCCAGTAGCCAGAATGCGGCCAAGAACTCGGGCTTGTTCTTCTTGAGCGAGCAAGAGCGCAAACAGCTGCAGGAGATGGAAGCCGTCACGCTCTTCCGCGAACAACTGAGACAGCAGCGTGAGAAGGAGCGTGAGTTTTTCAACGGACGTGAGGCGGTCAATCCGTTCTTCCAAGCGCCGTCGAAGCGAGAACCTCCGGCTTCTGTGATCGACGTCGAGAGTGGAGAGGAAGTGATGCTGAGCCCATCTCCTGAACAGGGCTCCAAGCCGTCCCGCTGGAGCAAGAAGCCACTGCCAATGTTCCCAGCAGTGCAGCACGTGTGTAGCATTGAGATTGACGAAGAGATCGAAGCTGAAACACAAGGCAAGCTCAGTGTTCCGACCTTTGGGTCGACCTTGGCAAATGTCAAGCCTCTCTCCTCCAATTGGGAGAGCTCCGAGATCGATCGTGCACGACTGATCTGCCACATGGAAGAGTCCAGCTACCAGGTGGATGCCGAGGCCACTTGCGACGACCTTTTCTGGCTGCGGTTGTGCTCACAAAACACTGCATGCGGTCGTATGGACATGGCGCGGACTGCACTCGATTATGGTTCAGAAGGCGAGCTGATTGAAGACCTGGTGGATCGATATGGAGGCAAGGAGCACCGCGTACGTGAGTTATTGGAGCTGCTGGAACTGGCGAAAGAGAAGCGCATCAGCAAAGAAGCCAACCTGTCGTTTGTGGATCGATACGCGCCAGTCAAGGGCGGCGGTCTTGTGGGCAATAAGGAAACGGTCCGGCTGCTTTCCTCATGGCTGAGCGCCTGGAAGGCCGGCGGCGACGAGCGCGAGCGGCGTAGCTGTTTCCAATCGGAGCTTTTCGTGTTTGAAGGGGACAACAGCGACACGGAAGATGAGGTGGATCTCTGTCGCCTGTTCATCCTGCAGGGCGATTCGGGCTCTGGCAAATCTGCTTCGGTCTACGCCTGCGCCGAAGAGCTGGGCTACGAGGTGATCGAGATCAACGCGGCGCAGAACCGCTCGGGGCGCCATATCGTTGAGATCGCGGGTGAGGCGACGCAATCGACTCGTGTATTGCACACGGGCGACAAGGCAGGAGCCAAGAAGAAAAAGTCCACGCCCAAGAAATCCAGCAAGAAACGCCAGCGCATGAGCTCCGATGGCAAACCGATCGCGTCGCACCTGTCGCTCGTGCTGTTTGAAGATGTAATGCCACACCTGCGACTCGCCCTGCAGCAATTGCCCTGCTGCAGCTGCCCCTCTGTTGTGTGTATTGATTCATGTGTGCTCTCTCTCTGGATAGATCGACATCGTGTTTGAAGAGGACAAGGGATTCCTCACGTCCTTGTGCACCATCGCCAAGAGGTCCAAGTGTCCCATTGTCGCCACGTGCCGGGAGCTGCCGGATTCCTTCCCAGCGCAACCTGCTCGACTGCAAGGCAATCTATCCAAGCCCTCGCGCACGGATTTCGTGTTGTGGATGATGCTGGTCGCGCATCTCGAGAACCTTCCGCTGTCGCATGGGCTGCTGCACGGTCTGGCCGACTTCTTCTCGTGCGATATCCGGCACTCGCTTCATTTCGTGCAGGCCAATCTCGCGCACTGGGCCAATCCGTCTCCACCGGTGGCGCAGTGGCGCTGGCATGCAGCCAGCACTCCAGCAGAAGAAGCCAAAGCCCAGGAGGCAGCTGCACGAAGGAGCGTTCCTGCGTGGAGCCGATGGCCATTGCGGTCGTTTGATATGATGACCAGCAACCTGCTGAGTGAACTGAGCACTAGCGAGTCTGCGCTCGTGGCGGAAGAAGACAAATCGAGAGAGGAAAAGCTGGCAGATGGAGCGTTCATGAGCGATCTGTCGGCCGTCATGGACGCCGTCTCGATGGCCGATCTCTGGACGAAACAAGCGGACCAAGAGGTACGAGTTCACTTGGGAGACGCTCACACTCGATTGTGGCATGCTGAACGGCTCGTTGTGTCGCAGGAGACGTGTTTCCAGCAAGCAGCGTACGAGCGACTGGCACTGGACCTGCGCGTGACCAGTCTGGCCTCACTAGTGCCCTCTGCCACGAAATCATCGCGAATCGGCTGCAACGCGGATATTTTCCCTATGCGATGCGCGCAACGTGCTCAGGATGCGGCCCAAGCCGATCTAAAGAGGTACGATCGCTTGTGCGAGCTCTCCACTTGGTCCTCTGACGCTGAAACGATCGCTGAGTCAGAAACGAGCGGCGACTGAAATTGGCCCAGCTCAAGGAGACCTTCGAGCTGCCGCTGCCAACGAAAGGGTGAGTGCCGTATGCTTGTCAGGGCATGAATACGCTGTAGCCATGGCTGACTGACTTGCTCTGTGCTTCTAGATCCGGCGGCACCGATCTGCCGTACGTGCTGGACTACCTGCCCATGGTCACGCGCATTCTCAACTCGAGCGGCAGCCAGCAGGAAAGCCGGCGCCGCACGTCGCGCCGCAACCACTACTTGCGCGACGTGCTGTCGGACATGACGATCGTGGACGAGCTGCAGGATTTCAACACGTTCGTGCAGCAGGACACGGACCAGATCGTGGCGGCGTCGCCCATGACGTCGCAATAGATTGGTAGATCTCTTCCTCCTTGCATGCGATCCCCACGTGTATTAATAGTTGATTCCAACACGCGATCCCTTCTCTCTGCTTCTCACGCTGCGTCTATCCTATTAGCCATCAAAAACTCATTCCGTGGTCTGCTTGACCTTGGCCACGCGCTTGAGGCCCTGGGCCGCCACGGGCGCCGCGTGGATCTTGGTCTTGAGGATCTTGCCCAGCGCGGCGTGGAACTCCGAGTGCTTGGCTGCCGAGACCTAGAGAGAGAGAGAGAGAGAGAGCGCCATGCCACGTGAGTTGCCGGCCCCACGATTGTACGCAGAGGATGGAAGGAAAGCACTCACGGCCGTGCTGAACTTCTTCTTGTGCTTGTTGTTGCCGTATTTGCAGGCGCGGAAGAGCAGCACGTGGTCGTCCGTCGTGGTAGCCGCGGGCGTCTTGGGGCGAGGGCGGCTGTTCACGCCCACTTGCGATGCAGGCACTGGCGATCACAAGGCAATCAAGCAGGTCAGTCAGTTAGTCAGTCCGACTTCTCTCTCTCTCTCTGTTGCTGGTGCATCTAGAGCCATAGAGAGACTGAGATCGAGAGCGCGCAACGCACCGCTCTTGACCGACACGGCCACGGAGCCCTTGACGCTTTTGCTCTCCTCGTAGAGCGCCGTCACCTGCGTCAGGAACTCGTCCGGCGTCACGAAGCCCATTTGCGCTGCGAGCCGATGGGAAGGTCTTGGTGTCAGCGGCCCAGGCGCACCCTGTCAAAGGCGATACCCGCCTAAGTACGAATCGGACTTGAGCTCCAGCATCAGGTTCATTCGTGACCTCATTAGTAAGCCGGGAGGGGCCTCTGCTGTGCACTGTGCCTGCGCGTGCAAGGCCCAGAGCTTGTCCTGGCATTCAGGAGCAACCCATGACCATCTGCAGAGCTAAAGATAGCCAGCCAGCTCCTGAGATCATGCGCGTAGACGACTGCTGGTCGTAGAGTGAGTGGAAGACAGCATTGCGTCCCACTTCGCCAACGCACCAAATGCGGCTCGATGCACACGCGTGACCCAGCGCAGTCGGACAGTGAAGATCGTGTCAATCCTGGCCGGCAGCCATGTCGCGGCTGGCTCCTGCAATGACGCAGGTCCGACCAGCGCATCATCACGCGTCTGCCTCGTTGAACCACCAGACCACGGACCCTGGATCTCCAGTGCGTCAAGCCGCCCAGACGCTCATGTACATCCTCCGGGACATGCTCGCCTGCAGCGTGATCATGTGGCTCGTGACCTATCTGTGCGCGCATGGCGACCTGCTCTTCACGCATACTACCCACAAGACTCGAGACGGATCGCCGCCAAGTGGATCAGGACCAAACGCAAGCGAGGAATCGTTCGTGTTTTCTGTGCTGGCCTACACCAGTCTGTTCTCTGCGGCTCTCATCACGCTCGTCCAGTCCTCAGCGCTGCTCGCGTTCCATTTCACGCGCAGCCCGACACGGAAGCCGAGGCTGGGCTTCTGTCTCTGGCGCGTCTTGCGCTACTGCTATGTCGGGTACGTGGTCTCGCTACTGGGGATCGCTGGCTCGGCTGGTCTGCTCGGCACGCGTTGGTCCGCTGTCGTGCGCGAGTACAAGCTGCACTACTACGGCGCCAGCTTCTTCCTGTTCTTCTACTATGTGGTGGTCGACAACGCCGGGCGGCACATTTACCTCACGGAGACGGTCGAAGGCACGACGCGAGCTCGAACGCTGGTCGCTGCTCAGCGGCGCCGCTCGTACTGGCGCACGTTCGCTGGCACCATGGTCAAGGACAGATGGCATCTGGGATTGGTCTACATCGCAGGAGGCTACGTGTACATCGCCAGCAGCCTGGAGCTGTCCCGGCCGCTCCCGTCGATTCTCTTCTCGGCCGTCAGCACGGCCATCAAAATGGCCACCCAGGAGCTCATCAAGCGGTCGGTCATGAAGCACCGCGCACGCGGGAACATCTACGCCATCTACATCTCCGTCGTGGGCATCACCGTGCTCATGGACACGCAAGTGCGCGTGGCGCTCATCAAAATGAGCGGCTTCAGCGTGACGGCCACGCTGTTCCAGGCCGTGGCGCTCGCTCCGGTGGAGATCTTTGTGCGGTTCGTGCGTGCGCATCATCTGCGATTGCAGATCACCCGCCGCCAACTCATCACGTGCGGTCAGTCAGGACAACGGCAGCAGACCCAGGAAGACTCGATGGACCTGGTGGCCCAGCCAGAGCCAAGAGCACAGCGTCAAGAAGACTTTGAGCAGTGGAGGAAAGGCGTGATCCGCATCCAAGCGGCCGAGATCCATGCGGTGCGATGGGCTTCATGTGACTTGTGTGGGAACGCTCGATGGCTCTGACGGGTTGCTGCTGACAGGATATGTGCGCCGAGTACCTTGCGATCCTGTGCTCCACGCTGCTCTACTCGTTCTATCGCGACAATCCAAGATACGGCCAGGCCTTCAAGATCTACTCATCCAGCGGCAGGCCGAGCGAGATCCGATTGAGCCTCGTGAGCCTACAGGTCGCGCTCAAGGTGCTGGTGGATCTCTGCTGCTGCGTGTACGAGATCCGCGAGGGCATTCAGTTCCACGTGTTTGGCCGCATGCGGCTGTTCGTGACAGTGCTCTACGTGGCCTACTCGGTGCTGAACATCGCCATCTCGTCCATCTTTTACGTCAGAGCGTGATCAAGCACAAGACATCAAGGCAGCACAGCGAGCTCTGGCTCAGCCCAAAGGCCTTCAATCCTGCTGACAAGACACAGCAATGGCGGTTCATTATCCTCAACACCCAAGCTACACCGATCAGCTATGAGCTCTCTCACTGCTACGAGTGGGCTACGTGCCTCGAGACAATTACGAACTGGTCGTGGTCGTGGTCGTTCCCAAGTCGCCCACGCGGATGTTCATGAACTTGACGGTGGCGTCCGGACTCTGGCTGATCACGTCGCTCGGATTG
>JAADVF010000844.1:0-12579 GCA_023334555.1 Elongisporangium undulatum | reverse complement strand
CTTGACAGAGTAGGCCAATGCGATGGTCACGGCCAGCGGCAGTCCCTCGGGAATGGCCACGACCAGCACCGTGATGGCGATGATGAAGTTGTCGAGATAGTCCGAAACGTACTCGCTCTTCCATTGTTGATGGTCCGTCACGAACGTCGCGATCGTGAACCGCAGACAGAGCACCAGGAACACCAGCAGCGAGATGGCCGTGCCGAATCTGCCAAAGAAGAGCATGAGCTGCTGCAGTTTGCGCTCCAGCGGCGTCTTCTGGTCGTCCTCCATCTCAATAGGCGGGGCGCTGAGTCTCTGGCTTCGTGGACTCTCCATCTGGACGTAGACATGGGCTTCACTATCCGATGGCGCTGGTTTCCTGGATGGCTTTGATGAACCAGCTCTTGGCTTGCCACTGATGAGCATCTGGATGATGCCTGCTTGCGAGTGCTCGCCCACGCAGATCACGAGCATCTTGCCCACGCCCTCCATGACTTTGGTGCCCGAGAGCAGCAGCGGCCGCTCGCCGTTCTTGTGCACCAGGTCCGACTCTCCCGTCATGGCGCTCTCGTCGGTCTTGAGCTCCTTCTCGTCGAACACGAGGCCGTCGGCCGGGACTACGTCGCCTACGTGCACGCGCACGATGTCGCCGACCAGCAGGTCCCACTTGCGCACTTCGACCGGCACGCCGCCATTGCGCACGACCAGCACGCGCTCGTTGTCACTGACGGCATTGAGCGCGCGGAACTGCTGCTCCTTCTGGAAGTCGTTGAGCGCCGTGATGTTCGTGATCACGAGCACGGCCAACACGATGCACGCGCCCTGGATCCAGTCGGTTGACCGGTGCTCGCCCACGAGCGACGCCAGCAGCACGGACAACAGGCCGGCCACAGTGAGCACGATCATGGTCGAGTCATTGAACGCGTCGCCCACAAGCGAGAGGAAGCTGCGCGCCTCGGGCGGCGAGATGTAGTTGGAGCCGAACCAGGCCCGCCGGTGACCAGCCCCAATGGAGTCGTGGTCGCTCAGTCCTTGGCCCAGATCAACGCGTATAGCAGCCGCTACGCCTTCGAGTCCGCCGAGAGCGCGAAGCCGCGTCTGCGCGTGATCTGACGACGTGGCCATGAGCTCCGAGAGGTCCTCCGGCCGCAGGCCAAAGGGCGCACCGCCAACTTCATTCAGCAGCTCCATTGGGTGGCTTTATTGGATGCCACCCATCGCAGGTCATGGAGGATAGTGACAGTGCATCAGAATTGATCCATTGCATACCGAACGGAGAACCGGTATATAACCGGTACCGACCAAGCAGAAGTCGGACCAATGCACCCGCTCTTGAATGGAGGGAAATGAGAAACCCTTGCAGCAGCGTCCGACCAGATTGACACTGTACTTTGGCTAAGCATTGCCCCTCCCCCTCTCACTGTTTGTGGCTAAACACCCACTCCTCCAAATCAATCCTCGTGTCTTTGCTCAATGCAGCTGTGAGCCAATGGAAGCGGCGGATTATCGCATCCCCAGATGCAGAAGAATCGAGATGCTTTAGACATGCGTGCGTCTTTTAGAAAACGAGATCACGGTACACTTCATAAATCAATCCGGTTTTCCCCCGGCGAAATGTACCGTATATCAAGTTCAGCCGGAGAAATGCAGGGCTCGGGGATTCAATTCACCCCTAGCCTCGATTAGCTGTTCCAGGATCTGAATCTCATTGGCTATAATTAGATTGCATAATCAACACCAAGGAGGACTAGGGTGCGGGGCTTAACGGGGCTCTTCGGCCAGCAGCTCCTCAGAGTTGTCTCTGCTGTCTGGAGAGCGAGAGTCTTATCCCATGACGTCCATGCTCGACTTAGGTAGGCCGTCAGCTCATCATGGAGCGGCTCTCGGGCCTGGCGTTCTCACGCATTGTTCCTCTGTGCGTCCTCTGCAGATACATTGAATCGCGACCCCGAGCTGTCGCTGCAGTCTGCGCCATGGACTACCGCCGCGCCGGCGCTTGACCAGGAGCTCATCGAGGCCGGCGACCCGACCAGCGAGTTCGAGCTCAACTTCCTGTCTGAGTTCTTGCTGCACGATGAGCTCGTGCCGCCGCCAGTGTCGCCCGAGCCGCTCTCCATGAGCGGCAGTGGCGAAGACGAGGAGGACGACCGCTCGACGCATTCGAGCGACGGCGACAGCCCCAAGGCGGGTTCTTTGAAGTCGGCGGCCTCGTCGCACACGGACAGCTTCTCTTCCCAACTCGCGGTCGCGAACAAGCCTCTGGACCGCAAGGCCAAGCGCCGCCAGCAAGTGGCCATCAGTGCACGTCGCCACCGATGCCGCAAGAAGGTATGCCTTAGTTACGTCATTCCATTCTGATGCGTCGCGTGTTGCTGATGCTTTGGAAACGATCGTAGCACGAGCTCATGGACCTTCGCAGCGAGTCGGAGCACCTGCAAAGCCAGCTGGAGTACTTGCGCTCCAAGCACAAGCTCATGCGTCCGCACGGCGCCATGGCCGAGTGGCAGGAGGTCGCCATGGCCAGCCGCCGCAAGCGCAAGCAGGCCGAGGACGAGAATGCCATGCTGCGGAGAGCGATCTTCATGCAGAGCGGCTTCATGGCGCAGCTCAAGTCTGCGTTCATCTCGACTCCGCCGGCGCTCATGGAGATCAACATGCGTCGGTACCTGCACACATACACGCAGCTCAGCGCCGCGCCGGCCGCCCGGCGGCGCGACATTGACTCGATCTGCACCGAGTCCAAGTTCGATCTGGCAATGGCCGTGCTGCTGCGCGAGACCGACGGCATTGATTTCACCACGCCGTACATTGGCGCGCGCCCCGTGCACACGGAGGCCCCGGACCAGTTCGGCGGCACGACTGTCGGCGTCTACGCGTTCGACACGCTGGACATGAACAAGATCTTCCTCAGCGCCTGCGCCGCGATCCGCGACAGCGGCATTGAGTGGCCGCAGTACCAGCCGATCGAGGCCGAGGCCAAGGTCACGGACGCGCCCAGCTACAATGTCCGCTACGGCGTGGCTACGATCAAGTACCAGAACGAGCGAGACCCGGAGGAGATTGTGCTGGTCGAGACCCGCGGCATCTCGTTCTACCGCGTCACGGAGTCCTATGGCATCCTTGTCTGGGACTTTGTGGATCACGACTCACTCTACCCGCTGCACGAGGACGCCAAGCTCAAGCGCGATGTCGTCGGAGCGTATGTCTTTGCTTGCTTGTCTCACTGCACTCGCTCGCTGCCTGTACTGACGTTTGCTGGTCTCATGTTCTGTCTCACACAGTGTGCTCGTGCGCCGCGAACGATGCGATGACGGCGTGGAGCGCGTGGTCGTGCGCTCGGTCTGCACCAAGATCCACCACATCCAGACGCCCGTGTTCACCAACGACACGCGGCGGTTCGCGCACTCGTCCGAGTCGGGCGCGACGGTGTGCGGCGAGTCTGTGTTCAACCACATCAAGAGCTCGTTCCAGGAGCACCTCCAGCAGGTCGTCTCCAACGTGTAAGCAGCAGAAGAAGCTTAGGGTCAGGACCATTCATTCATTCGCTGTGAGCCATGGGCCGCAGAGCTCCGTCAGTAGTCAGTCGCCAATTGCATCATCTATCTTTGCGTAACCCGTAATCAGAAAATATGAGTACCCGGGTACGCCTGGTACATTGTGGGTTACGATCGGACCATGAACAGGGAGGAGCAGGATCCGGAGCTGGCGCTGCGCCAGAGCGTGCTCTACGCTGTGGGCTCCATATGCGAAGACGCAGGTTGGCTTGTCCCTCTCTGTCTCTGTCTCTGTGTGGCTCTCACGCTGCTGGCCATTGGGAATCCGCAGCGCAGAAGCAGCGGCAGTCGCGCGTCAAGCCGGCGCCGTCCAAGGACACGCTGCTGGTGCTCGCAGACCTGGTGCTTAAACAGGCCGAGAGTGAGACGCATAGACTGATGTCGTACGTCCGTGCTCATATTAACGCATCGGCTCGGTGATAGTCATGGCCACGGAGCTGCAGCATTTCGCCGCGCACGCCAACCGCAAAGTGATCAAGGCCGAAGACGTGGTGCTCTGTGCACGCAAACACGGCTCCTTGGTAACCCAGCAGCAGCGCCTGCTGTACTGCGTCCCATAAATTCTACTTACGTATGCTCTTTCTCTATGTCCACAGACCAAGCACCTGCAGAAGTACCAGCGCGACCACGGCATGCGCGCGACCAGGAAGCGCACGCGACAGACCGCACTGGACGTGGAATAGACCCCAGATTGCGTTATGCGCTGGTATTAGGCTCTAGACGCTGTTATTAACGTGGTGAGGATCTCGCCTCGCGCTCCAGCTGCCGGTAGTCGCTCAAGAGCCGCAGCGAGGCGGTCTTGCGTCGGATGGCGTCGGGGCTGTGAACGCGGTGCCGGATCGGGTCGATGTTGCTGTTGGCTGCCTGGTCGTACACCTGCTTGAGTAGGTTGAGCTGCTTGCCCTTGGCGTCCAGCTCGTCCAACAGCGGACCCAGGGCGCTAGACAGCTCCGGTGCCGATCCTCCGCCCCCGGCTTCAATCCCAGAGACGATCTCTTTGTACCGAGCATGGAGCGCCTGGAACTCGCGCTCGGCCGTTCCGACCGCCACGTTCAGGTCGTCCATGATGGTGGACTAAAGATATCATGCGTCAGTATAGCCGAAGCACGGACCATTTCGGGCTCCGGTGGAGCCTTCATTACCTGCACAGGGTTTGGATACGATGTGGAGGCCACGGGCACTTTGATCGGCGGAGGTTTCGGTGCCTTGGCGCTAGTGGCGCTGGAGCTCTTGCGGCTTGTGCGATCAGCCAGCAGAGTCTTCGCAGGCGCCTCAGCCCCAAGGATTCTGGCGCTCACGCTCCGTTTCGACGGCCTTCGCGTGGCAGCAGTTGTACCTGTAGCTGTTGGGTTGGTGGTCGGGGCCATGAACGTCGTATCGCACTGCCGGATCGCATCCTGGACGCTGCCAATGACCGAGAAGGATCGATTGGCCGATTGGCCAAGGAGAAATGGGATCTCGCTGCGGAAAGAGCGATGAGTCATGGTCGCTATTGTCCTCAAATCACACTGATCACGTACTTGCTCAGGTTTGCGCCACGCAGCAGCTCCATGTTGTTGCTGGAAGAGGTCTTCCCGTTCTTCTTGGCTTTCTTGGTCGTGGCTGTACTGGCAGCCGCTGCCGATCTCCGAGTCGTCGCTGATTGGCGTTGCTGTGGAGCAGCCGCCGCGCTGGCAGCTCGACTCGCAGCCGTCGAGCGAGCCAACGTGGACACTCGTGGCGTGGCTGCTTTCTTGGCCTTCTTCATGGCCTGGTGCGCAGCCTCGTTCGCCTCCCAGACCTTGGCCACCAGCTTCTCATTCAGCTGCGAGATCGCTGCGACCGTTTGCTGCAGGTTTACAAAAAGCACGTTGCAGTCATCTCCATTCCAAATGCCCACCAGCAAAAGCACTAACCTCGGAATTCTGAAGCCGCTCTCGCGACTCACTATGAGTTGAAGACTCACGTTCAAGCTGGGACTCCAAGAGCTTGATCTTGTCCTGTGCAGTCTGGCGCTCCTGCTGGGCGATTGCGAGTTCGGCCTTGAAGTCCTGCACGGTCTTCTTGTGGTTCCGCTTGGCCTGGTCCATATCTGCGCGCACGATGGTATGACTGTTAGCTCACCAAAGAAACTCAAGCCGGCCTTGGAGACCTCGTATCCGTCACCTGCTTGCATTCGCGTGCGCTGCGCCTCCGAGAGCTCCAACTGCGTCTTGAGATCTTCGGACTGAGACGCATAGGTTTTCACGAGCGCATGGAAGTGGTGCAGCTCATTCTCCATGGCCTTATTCCGCTCTTCATACTTGAACAGCTCTAGCTTGAGCTCTTCTTTATCGGCCCTCAGGGCGTCGTACGCGGCTCTCGCGGACTCTTTCGACTGGCCCAACTCGTACGAAAACTTCTTTTCCAAGGAGGCGGCTTCGGCCTCTCGCTAAGCAAATGGCACAAGGTCAGATGGATGCGTATTCCTGCTCCTTACAGGTTCGCCAACCTTTCGAGACAGCACTTTGACGTCCGAGAGCTCCAGCTGCAGCTTCTCGCGCTCGTCTTCGAGCCGTCGGATCTTGTCTTGAAGCGCCTTGAGTGCTGAGAGAACCGCTCGACTGCCCTGCGGCGCGTTCCCAACGGGAGAATCATCAGACGACAGTGGCGTCGGCTGGGAGAACAGCTTCTGGTTCACACTCGTCTTGGTGCTTGGCGAGACGCGGCTTCCGGCTCGACTGGGATCGCTGAACATCGCGCTATTAGGCACAGATTTCGATCGGCTGGCGACCTGCAGGCGAAGCTTCTCCATCGATGGGTCCGCGTAAATGCTGCTCGCAGACCCATGTCGACCTGGTTTTAGCGGCGCCCCCGCATTTCGCTTCATGCTCATGGACACGAATTCGCTGGGGCGGATGGACGCCTCGCTCCCGTGCAGTCCTGCAGCTATGCGCAACTGCTCGTAGGAAGAAAACGGCGTGTCAGTCGGATCCGAATCATCGTGACTCGCCAGCTTCTTGAGTGTTCGCTTGAGCTCCTCCATCTCCTGCGTCGGCGTGGGCGTCGGCGACTCTGGCTGCGAGGAAAACGAGTCGTCCGCAAAGCCGAGCCGCTGGGATCGTTTGTCCCCACCGTCGCTTCGAAACCCCGATTTCAACGGAGGCGGCGGCACTGCCATCGAGAACTTGTGGAAATCGGAGGCGTGCCCTTGTGGTATCGCGCTCCCATGCGAAGACCCGGCGGAGGTGCGTTCACGTATCTCGTCATCGTCGTCTTCGCTGCTCTCGATGTCACTCTCGCAACTGTCGTCCCCACTGTCCTGGTTGAAGGTGAGTTGGCTGGACCGCGTTGTCTGCGCTGCGCTGCTGCCGCGATGACGTCGCTCTTCAAGCGTTAGACTGTCAGATTGGGTCCTCACGCTGCTTCGCGTGCTCCGTCGCCCTGGCGGGAGCTGCTGCTGAGCTCGGGCCCTAGAGCTCTTCTGGCGACGGACACCAGAGGACGACCGGGACCGGTTAGATGGCGAGACCACGATCTTGCTGCGGGACGAGATGAGCAGCTCATACTCCGATCCGCTGGACGCCGCCGCATCGGAGCCGCTTGAGTGCATCCGTCCAAGACGTCCTTTCGTGCGGAAGCCAGCAGCACAGCGTCTCAGAATACCGGTACGCGCAGTAGAGTCGCAGTACGTACCTCCGGAGTGACAAGTGGCTACACTTTCAATTGGCAGATCGCAACATGGATTCATTGGGGTGTTACTACAAGTTGGACTTGGAAGCTTGCTTCAAGGACGAGGGAGAGCGGTGCTTCTGCGCCGATCTATTAGGCAATACGAAAGAGTGGCAGGGAACAAGCGGTTGTTCAGGTAAACAAGACACACGCAATGGATTTAAATGGCCGTAAAAGGCACCGACATGCAGTTTTGCTGCGTACGTAGCTGGTTCACGGCCCCGTGCGCTGCAACGCGGCCAAAGACGACGCACTCTGCGAGCGAATTGCCGCCCAGTCGGTTCGCGCCGTGCACGCCACCCGAGACCTCACCGGCCGCATAGATTCCTTCAATAGGGCTGTCGTCACTGCGCAGCACGCGTGCGTGTTCGTCGATCTTGACGCCACCTACATTTACGTGCATAGCACCATGAGAAGGAGCTATCATGGAGCCTTTGAATGTTAAAGCAGGAGACTTACCCATGCAGTAATGCACCACCGGCGACACTTCCATCACATGAATATCGATTGGGGTGTCCACACTCTCGATATGGGAGATTGGGTAAGGGAACACCGTCTTGCCAAACGCATCCGTCTTGCCCTCATTCGGCGGCGCAGCGACCTCTGCGTATGCATTCAGCTCGTCCAGAACAGTCTGAGCGTCCATCTTGCAGTATTCGGCAGCTTCGGCCACGGAGTTTACTTGCTTGACCAGTCCAATGTGCTTGTAAAAGCCGAACGACCCTTCCAACGGCTTGATGCCTTCGAACAGCAGCATGAACGCCATCTTGTTGGGCTGCTGAAGCATCGCCTTGGATACCAAATCGCGCGTCGAGAGCTCGTTCACAAATCTCTTGCCCTCGGCGTTGAACAGCAATGCACCAGATCCACGAACTGCCTCGGGCGCCAGAAAGCGATGGCCTGCATCGCGGTCCTTCGGGTTGACAAAGCCGGTCGGATGCAGCTGCACCTTGTCCATGAGCACAAAGTCGGCGCCCAGCGTCTCCGCAAGACCGATACCTTCGCCCAGTGCAAACGGGCCGTTCGTGGTCGGGAATTTCTCCATGCCCGGGGCAAACTTCTCCAGCATCTGCTTGTTGGCCGAGTACCCGCCCGTGGCCAGGATGACCGTGGAGCTCTCCACGACCACATGCGATCCATCCTGCTTGTGCAGCTTCACGCCAGTCACCTTGGTGCGCGATCGCTCTTGACTGTCTTCCGGGTGCTCCGTGAACACAAACGACTCGGCCGATGCGCCCGTGATGACCTCGATGTTGTGAAACTCGGCGATCTTCTTCTGCAGCGCACTGATGATCGCAAAGCCCACGTTCGGCCCGCTCTTGTTGCGGTGCGTGCGCTTGGCCGAGTGGCCGCCCAGTTGGCACAGCACCGAGAGATCCACGCCATTGCTTTCCAGGAACTCGATGGCCGATGGACTCTGCGATTGTCACATTATGGTCAGCAAGGTCACAAGTCATTGGCCCATTGACTAATACGAGACAGCGGCACGCACCTTGTGCACGAGCGTCTCCACGAGGCTCTCGGCCGAGAGGCCTCCGCCAGACTTGAGCGTGTCCTTCTCGTACACTGGTTCGTCTTCAGGCGAGATGGCGGCATTGATGCCCGAGGACGCCTTGGCCGAGTTGCCGCCCACCTTGGGCTCCTTCTCGATCACGACGATCTTGAGCGTCGGATCCAGCGTCGCGGCCTCCAAACTGGCAGTCAGGCCTGCCCAATGCAACAACAACAACACACACACGGTCAGCACTGCAATCCATTGAGACCATGCAGCCGTCGTATTCGTTACCGGCCAGTCCGGCGCCGATGATGGCGATGTCGGCCTGCACGACGGCCGACAGGCTCTCGCTCTTGTTGTTCTCGCTCTTGGTCTCCATTTGCGTCAGGCGCTCACTCCAGAGATACACGTAGCACAGGCAGGCGAGACTCAGTAATGCCACCACGCGCAGCGCCTGCTGCGGACCACAAAGAAACGGCACCTGCATGCCCCTCGCCACTTGAAGTCTGACAGCAGTCCATGGAAGAACGAGACCAGATGATGTGAGCAGGAGCTGCGGCTAAGTACGATGCATGTCTTTACCTTCAAGCGACCGCCGAGCGCGGATGGCACGCGCCGCTGCGTGTAGGGGCCAGCCATATAGACGCACACACCAGCAGCAGATTACAGTCAGCACCGGTAGATAAGGGACCAGAGCATTGGTCTGCGCTGTCCACACACACGCCCCTACCGGATCCGAGAAGGAGGCGCCGCTGCAGCATCTTGAGCTCTTCAAGCGCAACACGAGTCGAGTTACTGGATCGTATTTTCAGCCAATCATTGTGCATAGAAATGCATATTATAGCCAATCACAAGAAGGTAGGACACTGCAGCTCTTTGCAGCGCGTTTTCGCGGATCTTTACACCGGAAGAACGGATCCAGAAGCTCAAGCTATTCTGCAGCTGGCCACTGATGGAAGTACAGAAGAAAAGAATCCCGGATTAATCCGACGCGACGAGCCGCAAGATCTAGTGGCCGGAGTAGCACTGAGCTTCGTGGATTCTCCTCGTATTAGTTGTGGATGGAAATGGACAGTTTGGGTGAACGGGCAATGTGGCTAGTGGCTTCCAAGCAGCCGGTCAACTCTGGATCAGAGACGCTGTATGTTTCTCTCGTGGATTAAACGGCATCCTGTCCTATGGCTACTCTGTTGCAGCCGCATATCCAACGAGCACTCTGCACTCTTTCCCGGAGAAAGCCCAAACGGGAAGGCGAGCAGTGGGGCACCTTCAATCATCTACATGCATCTGACTCTTGGAAGATCTGACTCAAGTGGTACTCTCGCGTTATACGGACAGCTGACTCATTGGCACTTTGTGCACCACACCAATCATTCTCTCCAGCCCCACGAACCCACAAAAGCAGGCGGGAGAGCGGATCTGGTTACACAACACTCCTCTGAGCATTCGGAGGGAGGGACAGACATCGATGGCAGGTGCGTGCATAGATGGTGACTGTCGCACCCGCACCCATCGAGTAAAGCGCTCCCATGAGCCAACGCTGCGGCGACAAGTGAACGTCACGGAACGCGAGCTCTGGATTTTCCAATCGTGGGGTTCGATTCGCAGCAACGAGCATCTCGTCAGCCGCTGTATGCGATTCTAGAGGCTGATCCGCCGGCCAGTAGCGACCGCGCGAGGATGGGCCATCGATTAAACCATGCATTCTGCGAGGTCCCAGTCAAGTCCGTATGCGACAAACGGGATCTGGCCCGACTTTAACCGGTCTCCACCCGCCAAAGTCTCCGCTTGCGTGACTAAGTTTGGCTTCGGTCGAGCAGCCTTAGTCGAAAGGTGTTGGCGGTTGAAGATTCCTTCCAGATTCGCTGCCCCACTGCAAGACGAATCAGAGCTCTCACCCTGCGAAGTGCTGCACCCTCACACACAAGCCTTCCCTTGGGTCTCCTGGCATGCTCACCTGGATGGGAGCTCCTGGCACCACCTTGCGGCTAGGGGACTGGCCGCAAGCGGACGAAAATGGAACTCCACAAATGCATGGCATATCTAATTCCGGCAGATCTGCCGGTTGAAACACGCGTTATTGTGATAAGAACCCATTCTCTGCAAATATCGCTCACTCTGCTTGGTCCTGCAGCCAGCCGTGAAGCCACATCACAGACCCAGGAGTATCCAGGTGGCGGATAGCTTTTTCGTCGACGCCCATCAGTTGCGATTAAAAACGTTGGTTCCGAACTCAAGCCATGGATTTCCTGTGTTTATAAATACCCTGCCAAAATAGATCCGGCCGCTGGATATTTTAAGCCTGTTTCCCCCAATCCTCTGGCTCCATTTCCTACTGTAGGGTGCCGCACGTCGCCCGTCCTCCCCCTGTCGTCTCTCCTGCCGACCAGACCGATGAGTGTGTGATCGTCCTCGCTTAGTCGAAATCGGAGGGAGGGGGTTCTCTCTCCATTTGTCAACCTGCGGCCTCGAACGAACCTCCGCCCAGTGCGCGCATTCGGTCCAAAGGGAAACCAACAGACATGGCGTTCAGGCTCATGACGGGCGACCTCATCGGGCTCATCGAGACGCCGCATGACAAGACGCAGGAGCAGCTCGCCAGCCTCGGCGGCCTTGAGGGCGTGGCCGCCGCGCTGAACGTGCAGCTGCGCCAGGGCCTCGACAACAACGACGCGGCAGACCTCGCGCGCCGACGGGACACATTCGGCTCGAACTACATCCCGCCCCCGCAGTCCAAGGGCTTCTTTGAGCTCATGTGGGACGCGTTCCAGGATATCACAATCATCATCCTGACTGCCGCTGGTATCTTCTCGATCATTCTTGAGGCCTTTGTCGGCGAACACCCCAGCACGGATTGGATCGAAGGCGCATGTATCATCCTGGCTGTGATGGTTGTAACCATTGTTACGGCCTACAACGACTACCAGAAGGAGCAGCAGTTCCAATCGCTGAACGCTGTCAAGGAAGACGAAACGATCAAGGTCATCCGCAACGGCGCGCCGTTTGAAGTCAGCAAGTGGAACCTGCTTGTCGGCGATATTGTACGTGTTGACGTCGGCGACATTATTGCCGCTGATGGTCTCGTCTTTGACGAGAAGGAACTGAAGATGGACGAGAGCGCTATGACTGGCGAGTCCGATCTGCTTGTGAAGAACGCGGAGAACCCGTTCCTTCTGTCCGGCACCAAGGTCATGGAAGGATTCGGCAAGATGCTCGTGGTCTGTGTGGGTGAAAACTCACAGGCCGGTATTATCAAGAAGCTGATCAACGGCAAGAAGGCTGCCCCCAAGACGGAAGGTGCGGCCGTTGAAGCCTCGCCTCGCAACAACAACAACCCTGATGAAATTTACGTTGAAATGGAGACCCCCAAGGAAGATGTGGCTGTTGCTGAACGCGATCAGGAGTTTGATGATGATGAGGCACAATCGCCTCTTGAAGCCAAGCTGTACAACCTTACCGTGTTGATTGGTAAGCTTGGTATGGCTGTGGCTGTGCTCGTCTTCGTGATCATGTCAATTCGTTTCTCGATTGATACATTTGGCACTGACGGTGAAAGCTGGCACAGTAAGTACGTTTCGGACTACCTGAACTACTTCATTATTGCCATCACGGTGCTTGTCGTGGCCATTCCCGAGGGACTTCCGCTCGCTGTCACAATTGCTCTGGCCTACTCTGTCAAGAAAATGCTGGTTGACAACAACTTGGTGCGTCATTTGGACGCCTGTGAGACCATGGGCAGTGCCACCACCATCTGCTCAGACAAGACCGGCACACTCACGACCAACCGAATGACGGTCATGCAAGTCTGGATCGGAGACCAAGAATTCTCGTCCGCTAGCCAAGCCACGATTGCGCTCG
>JAADVF010000843.1:0-12643 GCA_023334555.1 Elongisporangium undulatum | reverse complement strand
TGGGTCAAAGAGAAAGAGATGGAGTGGTCCGCTAGGAGAACATTCTCCACCGGATCTTGCATCGGTCGACACTGCAACAATATCAAGCGAATGGAGCGATAACGCATTAATTGCGGGTACTGAAGCCTTTGGAAGGCAAATGGGCGTTCAATTATGCCCAGCCTCCCAAGAAAATGTAGTAGACAAGAAGAGTCCAACATGCAGGCTCAGTATTGAGCGAGTCCCGTGGGCACGCAGGCAGTCAACTTGAATCAACCGAACAGCGTTTGCTTCTCTCTTGATTGACTCGATTTTGCGTCCGCGCTGCTTGAAAATGAGATCTTTCTATTCTCCTCAGGCGCTACTTCTGGTGTAAAATGCAGATCTTGGCATCCGGATTCGTCCAAAGCAGCGCCGTTTTTGGCACAGCGATCGAGTGCTCGTGGGCTCACAATGAATGCTTTCGCGTTTATTCTTTTCCCTTGAAATAGACGCTTCTGGCTCCAAATAGCGCAGCCAACGATTCCGATTGAGTTTTTGCACACACTGTTGAAAGAGAGTCCCGGCTCTGCGGTTCCATGCGGCTCCTTGGTATGCAGCTGCGTGCCCTGGTGGCCTTTTTCCTAGCAACGATCCTATTGGAATTGGCCTCAGCAGACACGACAAGACCCAGGAGACATGGATGCAAACTGTGTTCTCTCCTCTCGCATAAGAAGCGATCCAAGTTCAACCTCATGAACGATGAACGGTGCGTGCGGTTATCCGCAAGCCATCTCGACGCCATGTATGAGAACCAAGACGCGTGCTTCTCCAGGCGCCAAGTGCAGCAGATTATCACGGACCTGGTGGTAGATTCCAGCCGCGTCTTTGATGCGTACAACATCACGTACTTCCTGGACAGCGGGACTTTACTGGGCAGCTACCGCAATGGGTCAATGATTCCACACGATCAAGATGCTGACATGGGAATCGATGGAACGAGCTTTGAGTTTATCCAGAACAACTGGATTGAGCTGCCAGCCTAGTACGCACTTCACGTCTACGGCAGCGAGATCCACACGACTGGCAATCGAGACAGAGAGCTGCCTGTTCGCGTTGTGCACAAGGAATCCGCACTGTACATGGATGTTTTCGTGTTTATTGACGCGATTGACACGACGACAGGTGATATGGTGACAGGCCCGCTGCCTTCTTCCTGCTTCAAGTGCTGGTCCTGTCCTGAGACCACGCCTGGGAAATGGCGGTTCCAAGTGCCTTACGACTGGATCTACCCGCTCCAAAGTTGCGAGTTCGCTAACCGCACGGTCAAATGCCCCGCCCAGTCCGCATCCTATCTCGGCAAACTATACGGCAACGATTTCCTGACGCCTGCCTACGACTACGAATGAAAGCGTCCGATCCAATGGGTCTTGTAGATTGATTCAGCTTGGCCAGCTATGTTGTGCAAAAGACACACTCGACACTTGAACAGATTCGCTTACAGACTTGCTTCATGCCTGGGACGTGTGACCAAGAGCAAGGTACTGATCAATGGTGTATACGTACATGAAGAAACCAGAGGATAACGAAGTGCAGCAGGAGACGAAGAACGAGGCATTGCTGCGTGTTTGATCGTAGGCAGAGCATAATCTCGTATCAACGGACAATTGCGCGCCACAGACTTGTATCATACAACATGAGACGCATCTGCTTGAAGTCCCTGTATGGGATGCAGGTCAGTCACGAATAGATGCTGTTGCCAAATGCGTCCTTCCTCGGATTTGCGTGGAATTAACGCTTGGTCCCATGGCCTCAGTCCCATGCAAGCGACACACGTAAATATAAGCTTTCAGTGTTGTATGTAAATATACAGGTCTATTTATTCATAATTGGATCTGTTACTGGAACTATATTAAACAGGTGTATCAATTATGACAAGTGAACTCGCAATGGCTTCAACTCGGCCATTTCCCAATTCGAGCCCAATGGCTGCGCTGCTTCCTCGTCTCGACTCCACAAGCCCCGCGGGCGGCTTCGTGCCTGTGTTCACGCCCGTGGACCACTCGACCTCGAACGCTCGCGATATCGACGGACTGCAATTGCACCGGTGGAGCAGCGAGATCGAAAACACCGACTGCCATGTCGGCTCCGTGTACCACTGGGCCGTCTGCTGCTGCCCGTGCCTGGCGCTGGCGCAGTTGGAGACCCGGCTCGGTCTCTCCGGCTTCGTACACGCCGTTATCTCACACGCGTTCAGCTACATCGGTCTTTATGGCTTCATGGTCGCGCTGCTGCTGGCGAGTGTCTCAATCCACAACAGCAGCCAGCGAGAGCCCTACGCGCTCATCATGTGGGGCCTGCTGCTGATCTGCGTGGCTGCCCAGGCCGCGTTTGTGGCGCATCGCGTGGCGTCCATCCGCACGCACATCCGCAATCGGTTCCAGATCCCTGGCTCGGTCCAGGAAGACCGCGCGGTGGCGCTGCTGCAGACCAACCGCACGATCCGGCAGCTGGCCACGCACTTGCAGTGCGATAACACATGCCTGTACCACGCGCCCGAGCCCTTAAACCGCATCGCTGTGACGCCTGTGGCCACCACACTCAAGGCCTACATGGTCTGAAAGCATACTCGTAATAAACGGCACATGATTCCCATTGATTGACTCTGTTTAGCCTGAATCCAAGGCATCTGGAGACGTTTGGTCTAGCAATAGTAGTAGTCGCCCACCTGGCGGTTCACCTCGCAGGCAGCGACCGGGACCAGGTCCTTGTACACTTGCCAGTCCGTGTTCAGGTAGCGCCAGCCCAGGCGGGTCTTGCGGTCCTTGGTCTTGGGGTCCGTGCGCACGTACAGGAACGCATCGCGCGCGATGGGGAACACGATGGCCACGTCAGTCGGCGCGGGTTTGCCCTTGGCTGCGGCGTTCAGATCCACCTTGGAAGCCAGCACAGCATCCACGAGGTGCTGCATGAGCACAGGCTTGTCCTGCGCTGGCAGCACGATCCGCGAGTCCGAGATGCGCAGATTGTTGCCACTGATCAGATCCAGCTCCGAGTTGGAAACTGCGCTATCGGCTTGAGCGGACTCAAAGACCGCGAGGGCGAGCACAAGAAGAGAGGCGAAGGTATGCATGGCAGGCAGTTCTTGGCTGGACGTTGGTGAATTGGACAATGAGGAAAACGCTGCCTGTACACACGGAGAGATGTTGCGATTCCGGGAATTGTCGGCCGCCTTGAGAAGTCTTGGAAAGCCGTCAGGCATTTACTGGCGAAATCTCGACGAAGACAACTGCATAGCACAACGAGCGACACGACGCGAATAGTCAATCAAGATCGAGCGTGTGTTCCATCAAGTGCTCATCAGAGCATGGTATTTGGGGAGCAACTAGGCTAACAGTGAAGCCGAATGGATTTGAGGCAAGCCTCACCTAGAGTCCTGCCTTTGCGAGTCTCAGGAAGGGAATCAACAAGTGCTAGCCAATGAACTCTGTATATGGAAAGGGGGGGAATCATTGGCCAGTCGAAGTGGACTCCTAGCTGCTGCTGAATGCCGGGTAGAGCCATTCGCTCGTGTAGTCGCACTGGACGCCCGTGGGGATGTGGATGCAAGTGTACTTCAACACGTCGATCAGCTCACCAAGCGCATACTGGACCTTGTTTACGAGGCTATCGCCGTAAGCGTCAGGCTGCGAGGTGGTGGCGGCGGCCGTACTGCCGCTGTTACTACTGGTGCTGCTGGAGGAGACTGGAGCATTGGTCGGGGCGGAAGTATCGGTCCACGTGCTGTCGCCAGTGCCAGTGCTGGAGCCAAACCACTCTTCAGTGTTGAATCCCCAATCCCAGCCAGAGCTGTCGCTACTGGTGCTTGCGCTTGCGCTGCTGGCGTGGCTGGAAGGCGAAGAAGCGGATGTTGTGGGATCCACACTCTGAGCGCTGAGCTGCAGCCCAACAAACAGGTTTTGCAGCACCACGATCGAGCGCATGAACAGTCCGTCGTCCGCCTGCAGCCAGCGGATGAGCGCGTCGCCGGGGATGCAGGCGTTCTCGGCAAACAGACTCAGCAGGGGCACCGTGTTGTACGAATCCGTGACGATCATGATGTTGTGCAGGATCGGGTACGAGCGCACGAACTGCGCCAGCGCCGAGACAGTCTCGTAGCAAATGCCAAAGGCGCCCTCCTTGTTCACAAACTGCGCCGGCTGGAACAGCGTGGTCACAAACGGCTGGCCTTCGATGGCCTTGCATAGGTCGGTACTTGGGACCTGCCATGCGGCCAGAAGCTGCGTGGCCAGATCGATCGGATTGTGGACCTCATCTTCCGTGATAAAGTTGGACAGCAGCGAATAGCCGCAGGTCTGCTGGCTGTACTGGCCGTCTACTACCACGCCCTTGGTGGAGCACAGCGCGTTGCCGACCAGCTTGAACAGTTGGCCGATGTTGTCGGTCAGGCTGGAGCCCACGGACGCGTAGACGACCGACTTGAAGTCGCTGCAGCAGTCTCCGGCCGAAGCGATCGCAGAATCGATGATCGGCAGCACTACATTGGCAAGGCAGGGCACGACGTCGTTCTCGTACGCAGGGCAGTAGACCTCACTGAATGAACTGTCGTTGAACCCAAAGCCGGAGGTCGGGATGCCTTCAAGGTCCTGTAGACATTGTTGGGCATTCGCTGACGTCAAGAGCTGCACGGCCACAGGTCGAAGATCGATATTTGCCACGCACTTGGACAGCCAGGGCGCAATGTTATCCACTGGGGCAAACAGCGTATTGATGGGGATGGCTGCTAGCTGGGCCGATGAAATGCCGTTGAGTTGCGCGATGGACTGGATCAGCGGGCTCTCGCTGTCGGATAGCAGAGGGCAGGACGAGGCCGAGGTGCTGGACCATAGCAAGCCGGCAGCAAAGACAACGTGGCGCAGAGGCTTCCACATAGATTCACGCGTGGCCAGGGAGTTTCAAAGACTTGGGTGTTGAACGCTTGATGGAAAATGGAGAGTGAGACCGCCTGAGTTTGCTGGACTTCAACCGCTTGTTCGTGTCCATTCACCCGAGAGGTTTCATCACGTAACAGCCGTAGAAGCATGCAGGAACAACAAGAGACACATTCAGACGCGTCATGTTCCTCGCACGATCGGCGGCCGCGCAATGGGGTTTTGTAATAATAGCCACCAAATCATGTAACTGGACACGCGCTTCTTCTCTTGGGCTCTTCCTCTATGGTGTTCCTGATGTTGCAGCAGGAGCTCCTCCACTGGACGCAGAATCACTGGTGTCTTTCACCCAAATGCGCAGCGTATCCAGCTGCACAGTACTGCCGCCTTGAAACACGTCGTCATCCTCATCCTCGAGCGACAAGGCCGCGATCGCTGCTGCGCTGGTATTCGCGGCCGGCGCCCACTCGGTCGTTAGCTCAATGTCGCGTCGGTTGCGGTTCAAAAGATCGGTCAATAGCCGAACAAACTCGCTGCGAACATGCGGCGTGATCTGCGAGATCTCCAGCGCTCGTGCGCGCAGCTCCTTGGTCTGTCTGCAGAGTAGCAGATCGGCGATCCATGTGAGACAGAAGCTGAACTTCTTAAGATTGGCCTTGCAAATGCCCACACGCAGCAGCTGCACGAGCTCCTGCTCCGAGGCCAGCTTGGGGCACTTGGAGACCACGATCTCAGCGATCCGAGCGAACAGCGCCTCTTCGTTCTCCTTGCCGTGCACGCCCTGGCCGTAGCACTTGTCACAAAGCTCGTACTCCTGCTCGTTCTGCACGCGGCATGTGCGGCAGATCCATTTGTTGCCCGCGAGCGGGCCGCGGCCGCAGCCGTCACACACAGACTCGCCATATTCTTCCTTGGGCGAGAGCGCCGACATGGGGAACGTCGGCAGTTGCGGCTTGTGGCGGTTCAGTCGGTCCACAAAGCTGCCCACGATCTTCTTGATCTTGCCGTCCTTACCCTCGCGGTGGCCTGGGCCGGCGGAGAAGGAGCCTCGCACAGCGCTTCGCCGATCGTGGTCAATGTCTGCGATTGTTGCTGTTCGGGCCAGCTCGTGGCTGCTAGCATTGCTGTTGTTGCTGGTGCTGCTGCCCTTGCTAGAGGGGCCCACGGTGTACCGTCGCTTGGCAGACGAAGATCCATTGCTGGATGCCAGTGGCGTGGACACGTACACGGCCTTGGTTGCGTGCAGCACTCGAGGACCGTGCGGCACGGGCATGTTGTTCTTGCGCTGGATCTCGCAGTCCATAACACAGTCGAACAGATGCGTATCGGATGGACTGCCAGGGGACGACACGCTCATCGCGAACGGTGGAGACGAGGCGCGAGGCGTGGTGTCCATGCCAGCCTCATCATGGACAGCGTTCAGCACTGACGGCGGCAGCGGAGGCGAATGCGACGAGGATGACAGGCTGCGCAGCATGGGGGGCGGTTTACTGGCAGTGGAAGCGGCTGGCTCTGGCGCCGTGGTCGGTGAGGCTGGGATAGAGCTGGACGATGGCCCACCAGCGGTGCTAGACACAGTTGACTGAGGAGGCAGCGGCTGCTGCTGTTTAAACACCTCGTCCTCCGGTCGAGAGCACGTGATCTTGAGGTCCATGGCCTGCTTCTTGTAAGTGCGCGAGAAGCACTGGAGTGCTGCGCCGGACCGCTGCGCGTCGTCCATGAGCGCAGGCAGCAGCGAGATGAGCAGGATGCGGCTCAGCTCCTCGGATACATTCTGGAACACGAGACTCTCGCTCGAGAGCTCCAGTGAGGCGGATCGCGATGAATCTCCGTTATTGCGCAGTGCATTCACGAGCGGCTTGAGCTGGTTGCGGTCGGCCAACGAGAGGTTGTCCATCTGCGCCATCGTCTGCTTCGGGATGCCGTTGGCGTACGAGTTGGACGTGCTCATGCGACCGGTCGAGGACGCGCCGAGCTTGTTGGTCCAGGGCACCCACACGACCTCGTCGCCGTCCGAGCCGCCGTCGGCCGTCTGCGGCGCGGCCAGCAGGCTCACGAGCGCCTCGATGGCTGCACTGCTTCCACTCTTGTGGTTTGCTGCTGTTGTCATTGGCAGAGGCACGACCTGGGTTTGCGAGACCTGCTGCAGGTACTTGTCCTTCCACGTGGCTACGCTGGCCTCGAGCTCCTCGAGCCGCTTCTGCATGACGCGGAACTGCTGCTCCTTGAGCTGCAGGTAGTTCTCCTTGAGGCACAGACTCTTGGTGAGCTCCGAGTTCTCGAACTGCAGCGTCTGCAGCTGCGACTGGATCACCGCCATGTTGTGCTGCGCCGTGAGCATGGACGTCATGGGGGACGAGAGGAGGAGCTCCTCAAATGGGCAACTATAGAGGAGCGGAGGAGGAGGAGGAGGACGAGAGGGTGGAGCACGACGGTGATTGGCTGAAATGAACGAACGGATCAGATCTGCAGCGGGAGGGGTTCTATTATGCTAAGTACGAAAATGGTCATGAGCCCAGCCAGGCGACTGCTTGAGCTCGAAGCCAAAGTGAGCAGCCTGTAGTGACCAACAGTATGGCCACAAGCGACAGCAAATGCTGCACAGAGGCCCGCGATGTGACTTGATCCAGGCGTCGCACTGGCGCGAGAGGCTCCGAGGGTCCTCCATTCAAGCAGTGACCAGTACAGGAGACCCCCACGCGCCGCTGTGTGAAGTCGAAGACCGTGGGGAACGCCCGCAGGAAGATCAGGCCCAGCACGACCACGGATTCGCTGTCTGGGTCGATATCGATGACTCCCAATTGCGGCTCGCAGGCGCCATGCTCACAGCGCACGTAGTCGCGGCCATGCAGCGCAAACACGCGAGCGTTTGCTCCGGCGAACGCGAAGCTCAGCGGTGGGAAGTCCGCATGCGAACACCGATGGCAGCGAACAGAGTCCCGACTGGTACGATGCACACGCTCCTGAAGAGCGATCTGAAGGTGCCGCATCAGCAGATCGAATGCAGGGCGTGGCAGCAGGAGCAGCGACGAGCCCGTGTCGATCACAGCCGCCACAGGTGGGGTCATGATCGGTTGGCCATCTACAGCGACTCCATTGAGCTCAAGCGACCAGAACCCGTGACTCCCCCACGCAGTCGACGCAGCCACAGGGAAGAAGATTGGTGACGAGTACGTGTCCGGAGGCAGCAGCTGGTGGACAGCGCCAAAGAGAAGATGCGACGGCGTCGAAGCCGCTGGCGGATGGAAGGCGAATGAAAACGCGAGTGACTGGTCTCGAAAGCGCTTCATAGCTGAGAGAGAAGAGAGAAGATTGGTTTGATGACCTGGTTCTTCAAGCGCCAGGAAGCTCAGTCCGACCACACCCTCGCTGTCGAAGCTCTTGATATCACCGTCTTGCTTGGTCACGCTCCCGATGACGGCGTTTCCAAGGACGACTCCATGGCCCAGTGCCAAGCTGGCCTGAACAGTATGACCGGCCACTCGACCGCTGCCATACAGACGCTCGAATATCTGCCCCCCGATGTCTTCTGAAGCCTGAAGTCGCTCGGTCCCTGCGCAATGCTCACAGATTTTGTTGGGCACCCAAATGCTGTTGGAGCCGGTGTCAAACAACACTCGAAAGCACTGCTGGTTTACGCGCAAATACCCGAAAACCTGCGCCTGATCGAGTGTTTCCAGCGCGATGACGGTGACGTGTGGGTTGGTGATCAATGATGGTGATGGCGATTCATCAGCTGCAGCGCAAGTGCTGCACTCATCGAGGCTTTGGACGGACCCGAAGATCAACGCAGCAGCTGCTGTCGCTGTTATGAGTCGTTTCATGAAATGCGGTCTCTTGGTTAATCCTGAAAGCTTTGGACAGCAAACCGCCTTGTGGGCATTTTCCAAGACACGTCTTTCTCCTCAACAGGCGCTGCTCGGAAGCCCAGTAACGCCACGAAACGAAACGAACCGCCTCCCAGCTCCGCGCAGTCGCCTGTTTTGATTTGAATCGCCCGCCTTCCAGCAGTGAAAATCAGCCTGACGAGTGGGTTGGCGGGTGCCACGAACGCTTGTCCCAAACCCGGAGAGTACGACGTTATCTTGGAAAAACTTCTATGCCAATAATGTGGTCCCAGTGGAAAACGATTTGTTACAACCGCTGCGGAGTGGGCGCCAACATCACTCTGCATTGGATCACGCTGCGGGTCACTGCGACAAACGTCTCGATCAGTGTTCATACCACTGACATACAGCGGCTGGAAGCTCCAACTCGTGGCCACGGGCACATAGAAAATATCGGCGAAACAGCGGATTATGAGTGTCTGTTATCAATCACCATCCCTATCTGCCTCCGACACTTAAGCGCTTCCTACATTTCGACCTCCAACGTGGACACAGTATCGCTCGATGACTTACGAAGTGGTCGTCGCGTAGCTCATAACGTTTGCAATCCATTTCCAATCTGTGTCTCTCGTGATTCGTGAACATGTGATCCTCAACGGGAGTTGCCCTTAGCACATTGGTAGCTGACATCATTTGCTATCAGACATCCTCACGAAAACATGGCAGCAATGGCTGGCGCAGCTGCTTTTGCTCACACGCAATTTTCAAGACCCTATCTCAACATCGGTCCCACCATGAACCTGTGATGATGTCACGTGGTTGCCGTTACTCGTCGGCAAGACTGACGAGAATCAGGCTCAAGTCCACGATGAACTACCTCAGATAGCTCGAAGACGTCAACGGTGTCTACGGCGTCTACAACAGAATTATGTACGCGTTTGCTCTTAGCCATTTGTGCGTGCCCATGCTATGGCGTAGTCTTCACCACATCGGAATGTGCATACCTTGATGGGTGGGTGGGATTCAACTGGACAAGTTACGGCACCAATAGCGCCAGAGCCGCAGTGGAATCGACCGTGCAAGTTGGTTCGGATCGTCAGGAGTCCCGCATCTCGGTCATGATTCGGCGGAAGTTTCTCCCTATGCCTGCGCTCGTCTGCTTCAATGGCTCAAGAAGTAGTGCATTGGGCGGCTGCATGGATCAAAGTGAGACTCTTGGCCTTTGTGACTTGCGTCAGATTTCAGTACCGATACCTGGGATACATAGGACTCATTACTATGGAATTTTGGACCGAAAATCAGTATCCGGATCAGCTGCATATCTTGGGATTCGATTAAATGCCAACGTCCAGCCCAATATTTACCACGGCGTCGCGCCTGACCTGAAGGTGGGCTAGACTGTTACTGTTATCGAGCCTCTTAAAAGAAAGATGCAGAATCAGCTATGCTTATCCACAGTTTCTACGAACAAAAGCAACAACAACAACCAAGACGATACTAGTTTCTTCAACAGCGACCATTCCCACAGGCGAAGTTGTATGCGACATATATTCAAGACAGACAACGACAGCTTGGGGAGAAGAACAGACTCATTGAGGCTTAAGCCCAGCCATGAAGAGGCTGGCGTTGAGCCTGGCTCTGAGAAATACTCGCAAGGGATGGAGGGCTGGTTGAAATCTTGAGAGCCTGCTTGCCCGTGGGCTGGTGAGGCGTCGAACTTGGTATGGGCGCGCCTCAGCGTGGTGATCGATCAATGGCGCTGGGCAACCGAAGCAATTGGAGCTTAAAGTTGGCGTCGCAGTGCTCTTGGCCAACCTCTCACTTGATAAATGACCCGAGTCCATTTTGGAATTCAGCACACACCACATCTCATGAATCCGATCTAAACATAGGTCCGAGGAAAAACCTTATCGCCCGCGAGGGTGTGGGCTTAAAACCTTCGCAGCACCACCAGCAAGACACCATGGCAAGGCGGTCCTGTGGAGAGCCTTCGACTGAGTGCGTTCTGACGTTATCTCTTGTCCGCCGGAAAAGATGATTTCCTTCTCCACTCCAGCTTGCTGCGCTGCGCTTCTTCTTTGCCGGAAATCTCCCATTGATCTCATGCCAGACACAGTTCAGTCGTTTACCGGAGGAGGAGGGTAATAGTCCATGGAGCAGTATATGTGCACGCTGTTTGCTCTGCCACTACCTTCCTGGATTCTCGTTATTTGGAATACCGAATACGTAAAGCCATACCTATCTGGGACATCTCCACATCTACTAGTAACTACGTTGCCCTCTTGGACTAAACAGAACCAGTTGCGATTTGCCAGAGTCAGAAAACTCTACTTTGGAACGGCTCGATTATCGGATTAGCCTCAAGTTCTCAATTGCTAAGGAATACTAAACTAATGTACATGGGGCTTCAGCCTATGTTACTCCAGTGTACCCGAATATGGCACGAATGGTGCCAGAGGCAGAAAACTCGTTTGCATGTTCACAAACCAAAACGATCACTGTTTAAAGCAACATTTAACCTCCAGTCCTGCCACATTTTTGAACATTCCAGTGGTTGATCCGAAGTTGACGGCGGCGAGCAGCGGGCTGCTTATACAACAGCTTCATGTTGCTTCTCGGTCGAGGCGTCGTGGCTTAACAAGGCACTGACTCGCATACCGTTGCGCGTCATTGAGTGTGACAGATCCTGATCGTGGGTTTGCGCATGCGGGTTGGAGGAGCTCGTCGATCTGTTGACATTGAAGTCTGGCTCACCGTACGCAGGATTGAGCAAGCTGTTAATAGTGAGAGGATCTGAGGCCTACAATCAACACACGGCACGTTAGAACAAGCCGTACGCTTCCTGCGCTAGCGTTAGCCTACCTTTGCCATCGGGTCAGAGCTGTTGCAACGCGGGAGTGCAGTACTTGATGTGCTCGAGGCAGCACTGCGTCGTCCTTCAGTTGAAAACCTTGAGACCCAATGGCCGTCGTATCTCCACGGGGATAGATACGCACTTGACCGCAACATATTGCCAGGGGATTGCTTCCGGATCGAGCACACGATCGCTGGTGAGGCGATCTCTTGTCGCTCTGCTTGCTTACGCTTGAGAAAGGACGCGTCGCGATCCAGGAAGGGCGCGAAAGGCGACGTCGGCAAACACATTTCCTCCACACGCTCGGCCATCTGCGACATCGCTACCGTCGTGCTGGGATAGACCGTAGCCACAACCTTGTGGGCTCGAGTACGAAGCTTGTGGGTGTCCCAGGCACACGTTCGGAAGTTCGCGTTCATGCGCACAGGCTTGGGCTTCTTGCCGCCGTACATCACGTAGTGTTGAATGCAGACGCGGCATAGCACGAAATGGCCGTCGGAGTCCAACTTGAGTACGTCCGCGTCCCTGTGAATGCTCTCAGGCCAGACTGTGGCTTTGGGGGGTGCCATTCAAATGAAGAATGATCAACTGTGATTTCAAGGCGGACGCGGTGATTGAGAGCTGGGAGGAAAGAGCGAAGGAAAATGGAAGCAGGCGCTAGGACTTACGGATTCTTACTGTACAGCAGTTTTAAAGTCAAGGGGTACACTAGAATCGCGTAGCGTTGGCATGAGCTGTGGTCTACACGATGCTGAAGTAGTGCATGAAATATGCTCCTGCTTCGTATGATAAACAGCTGCAAGTACAATTTGCCTCCATCGCTCGCGCGTCGGCTTCGCGGCTTGGTACGGTACGATCCACACATTCATGTACGCAGACTCTGGCGCGTGAAACCGAAGCGTCGAGGTTGAAGATCTTCAGCACAGAGCAGAGGCATCCCACTTCAATATAGCGAGTCAGAAAAGCCGCACTGCGCCATGCTCTTGAAGAATCGACAATGCAGATGAGCGGACCACGTCAGCCTCTTCCGTAAAGTTTGTGGATTTCGACGTCGCCTTTTGGGGTCTTTGCGA
>JAADVF010000842.1:0-12690 GCA_023334555.1 Elongisporangium undulatum | reverse complement strand
CCAGTTCCCGTGCTCGTACTCGGTGTAGTCGATCCGTACGCGCCAGTTCCCGTGCTCGCTTGTCCGATCCGTATGCACCAGTACTCGTGATAGTGGTGGTCGTAGGCTTATCTGATCCGTAAGCTGCAGTGTCGGTACTCGTGGTGGTCGTCGGCGTACTCGATCCGTATGGGGTGGTGCTGGATTGTGTAGTTCCTGTTCCGTAAGTGGTACTTGTGCCGCTGGACTTCGTGCCGCTGATTCCAGTAGTGACCTTGTTGATCAAGCCGCCTAGTATTCCGGTATTTGTGGACTCCACCACGTTTTCATCTTGGTGGACCATCGCTTCTTCTCCTGTTTCCTCCAATGAGGATCTTTTTGTGGACTGACGGGGGAATGAGCAGCTTAGCCGGACACTCTTCTCGGATCTTTTGATGCAAGAGCCCGCCTGGATTCATGCGACTAGTCACGCGACTTTTGAAGACGATTTGAACAAAACTCCTCTGGTTGGGGCGTCGCTTCCGAAGTCTCCATCGCCGTTCATTAGTTCTTTGACTTCTGGACCAATGATTCCAGATCTTGGATATTCTTCTTCACTTTGAAGCGTCGCCATTGTGTGGCAGGAGCCAAGGTCGCTAACTGAGTGGAAGAGAGAGATGTGAGTCGACTTGACTAGTGCTCTTGTCGGCTAAGCTGAAGGTAATCTAGCGAGCAAAGACTGACGTGAAATGTGTATTAGCTGCTGTGGGATATCAAGATGCATACTCAAGGCGTCGCAAGAGCAGACAAAGCGTTCCTTACTCTTCCATGAGTAAGTAGATCTCCTGCTCCTTCACCCGAACACTTTCCTTGGATCGAATTCTGAACCGCTTGACCACACTAAAGACGATTCCAACGACCAAGAGGAGTGACCCCACAGTCATTGCTTGCAGAACGTTCGAATCTCTAATCATGATTGTTTCATGACCAGCGCGAAGTGACCTACTTTCCACTTCGTCAGCTACAAACCACCGATGCACGGCATTGGCATCTCGAGGAACGGCCGCATTCCGAGGCACTTGAGCAGAGTCTTCTTCTCGTGGTACAGCAACAGCGCTGCTGATGGCGTCAGCTTGAGGCACATCACCCAGCAGTGCATAGCGACGGTCAGCTAGTGCGTAGCGACGGTCAGCTAGCGCGACAACATCATGGTCTTCGACACCACGAGGAACTTGAGCGTCATGTGGAACCTCGGCATCGCGCGGGACCTCGGCATCTCGAGGAACGGCCGCATTCCGAGGCACTTGAGCAGAGTCTTCTTCTCGTGGTACAGCAACAGCGCTGCTAATGGCGTCAGCTTGAGGCACATCACCCAGCAGTGCATAACGACGGTCAACCAGGGCTGTTGCAGTTGCAGTCAAGACTGGAGTGTCCAGCAGGTCGCCGATTTGGTCGGTTGGTAAACGTGCTTGCTTCGAGTCTTGAATGTCTTGTACCTTGAATATAATAGAATGATCGGAACTTGGAGTGGTAGTCGGATCTTGGGTGGATACTTGTTCACGTGGTACAGCAGCAACAACTGTATCTTGCTGCACCATTGCCAACTCTCTTCGACGAATCCTTTTTGCGAATGGCAGTGATCAACGAAGAGATCGAGCACTCAAGTGCGCAAGGGAGCAGTGCATCTTTCAGAGGGTCTCTAACGCGACTAGTCGGGTCGTGGCGGTTGGTGGAGAGATGCCTGGTGAAAGTCCGTGTTGGCTGTTCATTGCAATCTGCAATGGTCGGAGGCGACCCACCAAAAGATCGTGACCCATTTCTGTTTGTCGCGGCTGCCTGCTCAAATGATTTTTGTTTCAATCCTAAGATCGAATGTTGACATGAAACAGCAGATGACAGGGCTGACAAACTCATTTCAATTGCGATGTGCTTTACCTACTGCGACGGAAGGAGCAAACACGCACAAGTCAGACTGCGACACCAGACTTGGTCGCCATAGCAACGTAGAAGTTGCGGTGGTCCGGATCCAGCGCAATGGCACGCTCGTACAAAGCAATACTCGTTTTCTTTGCAGAAGCCCGATCAGGATTGCTGTCCGTCGCACCAAGTCGTGTGTGAAGATCCGCAATCGTGACAAGCACCCACTTGGAATTTTCCTCCATCTCCAACAACTCGTTCATCCACTGCACCTGGCTGCTCAAAAAGCTGACTATGTCCTCGGGAGAGAACTGTAGCAGATCCAGCATGGACGTGAGCAGCCAGCGGTAATAGAACCACGCACTTTGGTCGTCAGGCTCAGTGAAGACAGCCTGCTGCACCAGCGCGATCTCCTCGAACACAATGTCAGCAGTCAAAGGATCAGGAAGCGAGATGCTGCGATGGTGCAAAGCCTGTCAATGAACAAGTACGTAACACACAGTAAGGAATCAGTGACAGTCAGAGACTACGGAGAATGAAGTACTCACCGAGTAATTGGAGAAGTTTTGCTCGATCTTCAAGGTCGAGTAGGCCAGTTGCTCGTCGCGCGAGACGCCGGCAAGGCTACACACATGGCGGCGATAGTTCCAGCAATGGAAGTTTCGTTCGTCTACCAACAAAATTGATCTGTGAGTTCTCAAGCCCCTTTGAGCCCACTCATATTGCCTGCCTCGTACCCAGTTCCAGCAGCTTGTTACAGAGGCCAATTTCCTTCGGTAGATCGCCCAGGCCGTGGTCAATGATCCACTGGCGCTGGTACCACGCGGAATACGACTTTGGGTTGCGTTGTAACGCATCCTGTCAGTCACAGCATTCCTCGCGCATCAGTCAATACGCAGCGCATCATTTAGTAGTGAACCGATTGCAAGCACGTACAAAGGTCAGTCGTAGCTCGGTCTTGGCCGCGTCTTGGACCTCGGCGCTCGGAGTCTCCTCTTGCTTGGTGGCACCCATGGCCGTGAGGATCTCGCGGCGGTAGCTCCAGACCATGTGGAACTCTGGGTTGAGCAGCAGCAGGTGGCTCGTGAGCGTGAGCATCTGCGGCTCGTAGCGCTTCTCGGCCTTCCAGGCCAGCACCTTGCCGGCCACGTCGTGGTACATGCGCACCTTGGTCAGCTCCGCATGGCGCTCGTCGTCCGTCTTCTTGTCCTCCTTCTCGCGCTCCACGCTCTTCACGCGGCCGTGCATCTTGTCGCGCTCTCTCTCTCTCTTGGGCCTGGCCTTTGATATCTAATGGCGCCATCTGATGCGCGGAAACTTTTTTTTATTCCGTCGTTCACGGTACAAAAGGGAAAGGTTACGCAGCGTAACCTCTTGGGAATTGTCTGAAAGGAAGCGTACCTCCACCCAGTGCTGACGATGAGGCGCCCTTCAAGGACCGCGATCATGCGCGGGCTGATGCTGCTGCTGCTCGTGGTCTGTGTCACCAGCGACGCGTTCCTGGCTCAGAAGTGGGTTGCATCTGAGCGCTCTGTGTCCTGTCTGAGTCTCTGATGATGTGCTGCCGTGGAACAGAGAGATCCTGGGCGACTGGAAGCTGCTGCGGCATTTCGTCGACAGCGGTGCGCACGGGAGCGTGGCCAGCTGCTGCTGGGGCATCTTCCTCTGTCGGATCCAGAGCTCAAAGCTCTCTGCACCGGTCAATGGATCTGTACCTAGTACTGGCCGACCATGGCCAAGATGGCGCTGGTTCCTTCGGCAGTGCGCACTGGCCGGTCTCGCGGCCGCGCTGCTCGATGTCGACCATTTCATCGCCGCAGGAGCATTCAGCATCGCGGGCGCAACCCATTTAAAGGTATGCATCTGGCCTTCGCGCAATCATAAGCGTAGGTAATGCACTGACACTGTGGGCTCTTTGGAGCAGAGCCGTCCGTTTGGCCACGCCGTGACGTTCATTGTAGCGCTCGCGCTGGTCGTATGGAAATGCTCAGCATATCGCCGGCCAGCGACGCGTCGCCGACGCGTGTGCTTCGTGGTCACCACACTACTAAGCCACCAGCTGCGCGACGGCATGCGCCTTGGGCTCTGGTTCTGGCCGCTCGGATCCACGTCGCCCATCCCGTACCTATTCTACCTGGCGATGGAGGAAGCCTTGCCGTTTGCCATGGCCAAGTGGCAGGTCCAGGTCACAGCCAAACAACCGAGTACTGCTGCAATGGGAACGCAAGCATACGAGCTTGTGCCGGTAGGCGAAGAGCTCGTGCATGATGCAAACGACAATGACGACGATGATAGTGACGCGCGGCCCGATCAAGTGCGCCGTGTGACGGCAGAGCGTAGCTCGGAGCTGATAGTTTAGATTAGGCTGTCCATCATTGCTACAGAACGGACACTACATACGGACAGCTTCAACCGCATTCTGCTCGTCTTTTATCTCATTTCTGCTGTAGCAAGAGCTTGCGGAAGTCATCGTTGGTCTTCGGTTTCGATTCTACTGCGGGAGCATCATTTGGTGCATCTGACGCAGTAGCTGCTGCTGCTGCAGGCTTCTTTCGCAGAGCGCGGGGCATCAGCATCTTGGAGCTGGACATGGAGCCAATCGCAAGTCGACTGGACGGCTTGGCATGCGGAGTCGTGTCTGGTCCATCTCTCGGCGCCTTCTTGCCCTTGGGCTTTGCTGCCACCGGCTGCTTGGGCTCCTTCTGAGACGATTGTCGCTGCTGTTGAGTGAGAATCTCATCGATTGAGAACCGCGAAGGCTTGAGCGTCACTTGGTCGCCGAGCAGTTTCTTCAGCTCTTCAAGAAGAGTGAAGCACTTTGTCGTCGTTTCCGCCTCCGTAAACTCCACAAGACCGTAGTCTTTGGGCTTACCGTGCTTCCCAATCAAGATGGACACCTTCTGAACCTTGGACGCTGATGCGTTATCTGTAGCCAGAACCTGGTCCATCACTTGCTTTAAACGATCTTCCGTTGTGACTTCGGCCCCCTTTGCGTGCAATCCACCGACATACACTGTAAATGGATTCGTCTTCCACGAGCCATCACGCTTTTCACTTGGGGCAGCTGGGGCAGACGATTCAGCTTTTGGCTTCGACAGTTCAACACTCAAATTCTGGCCTTGAAACTGTTGCCCGTTGCGCGTAAGTGCGGCCTCCACACCTTGCTCGTCTGTGAATTGCACGTACGCCATGCCTCTCGACTTGATATGAGTTCCACGCGTTTTCACGACCAATCGCACTTCCTTGAGAGTTGGAATATCTTGGAAAAGCTCCTGCAATTCGTCTTTGGTGGCTTCCTTGGGAATATTGCACACAAATACGGTGTGCTCGTTCGTGAGTCGTTCATGAGCCACTTTCTTTTCCTCGACAGCTCCAGCAGACGACGCAGCAAGTACCGGTTTGATGGTTGCTTTGGACTGAGCCTTTGCGCTGATTTCAGTCTTTGCAGCGGTTTTGGCGCGTTTGGGCTCCTTCTGCTGCGATTTTGCGGGCTGGTCATTGGCTTTGCGTTTTCTCAAAGAGTCCTTGATCGATTCGTCCGTATGGGTTGAAACTACTGATTCGTTTGCCACAGCTTGCGCTACCTTTGCCAATAGAGCGGCATGCAACTGTCGAACGTGCAGGAATTGCTTGAGATTCCCATTTTCCCGCTCAAATCGAAGCCATAGGTCTGCGATCGACACTGGATAATCAGTCACAACCTTGATGGCGGCTTCAAACACACGCGATCGAATCACATCTCGATCGTAGCTTCCAGCTCGCAGGCACTCCTGGTAGTACGCAATCCAGGCCTCGGCTTCATGACTCCGCTTCTGCAAGATTGCAGCCCATAGCTGTTCCCAATGCAAGAGTTTGCGATCTCTGGCGCTTTCGTCTTCAGGCAACATCCAGCATTTGGCCTGGTATTCCATGATCTGCGTCGCTCCAAGGGGGAAAGAAGGAAAGTGGGTATCCATGAACGCAATACAGACTGTGAAAATGTCATGCATATGCTTGAAAGCCAATGAACGATCGGCTCCAGACGCTTGAGCACACGCGTGTCGACGATAAATATCGCAATAGGTCAACAATACGCTCAAGTAGTGATATTGGTCCATCACAAGCGCTTCGGCAGGACGCTCCAGCAGCTTTTCCTCGACCAGAATCGTGATTTCCTGTACGCTCTGGTGCTGGCGCTCCATTTCAAGCAGTAGTTCGTTCCACATCCCGGAATCAAACGACACATTCCGCACGGCACGCTCACAAATCGCCAGCTTCGCGTTTGAATCATCTTTCTCTGCTACGAACGCAACATACTTGGTCCATAATGCGGTGCTCAAACAGACCGATGCGACAGCACGCTCAAAGAAGCACGCCATGACTCTGGTGCGCAGCGTTTCCTCCTGGATCGCAGGCAGCACGCGGTACTGCACAAGGTTGAGATACTGCAACCAGATCTGTTCGGGCGTCTCATGAGCGGCAGGGTCGCTGGAAGCAGCCACAAGCCGATCTTCATAGCTGTTCATCTTCTTGTACAGCGGACTGAACTGGGTTTGCCGCTTGTGGGCAATCTCAATCACCACTTCACGCTGGGTCGCATCCAGATCCAGCGTGTTGTACGAGTTCCAAGCACGGAACTCCGACATGACCATGTCGTTTTGCTGCAGCGGCAGCAGCATTTGTCGTGAGAACAGCGATCGAGTGGACTTTTCCTTGACGACGCCCGTAGCGTCCGCTTCATCCGCTCGCTCGCCCAGGATATCACGGCAGACCTTCCAGACCTCATGTCCTTGCGTGTAATGCAGTCCCAATGTATCCAGCGCCTGGTCGATCGCAGTCTTCACAGTATCCGACGTGATGCCGTCCTCTCCGTCGTTGTCTACATAGCACCACGCATCAGCCAAAATATTCACCTCGATTATCTCTGCATCAGCAAGCGGCCTACCGTGAAGGAATTGCAGGTAGGTGCAGGTGAGCGGCACGGACCAGTAATCGCCCATGGCGCGTTCGTACAGCTCCGTCTGCTCGCGGACCGACGGCGTGTCGTCAATCCACTGCGCATACATCTCCGCTGTGAGTGGGAATGCGCGCTGGAAGCGGCCATAGAAATGTGCACGCAGCGCGCGGTAGCTGGCTGCTGGATGGTCTTCCTGCTGCTGCGCTGCGTCGTCATTGTCTTCGCTCTCTGCAGGCCAATGCTCTGCGAGGTGCGCCAGCGCGACCATGAACTGTTCGTAGGACTGCGCCGTCTGGACTGCGTCCACGCAGCACGGCTGGCCCGTGACCTCCCGCTCCTCGGGCACAACGTGGATGGGCGGCCCAGCCGCATGCGCAGTCGCAGTCGCGGCCAGGAACTGCTGCTCGTCCTCCTCATCCGACGAGAACTCGGACGACGACGACGACATCCTTGGTCTTGAAAAAGGGGGTACAAATGCAAATAGTGACTGTAAGAATGGGGCACTCTTTCGGGGGAGCTTCTCGATTCCACAGACACGCAATTGAGATGGCGCCCAAGAGCTCACGGGACGAGGACAAGATGGCGCCTTGCACGTACTGCCTGGGCGTGAGCGTCTACACCAAGTACGCGCACCCTATCGTCCCTGTGTTTCATGTGGCCGTGCATACGTCTGACTGGCTGCTACTTGTTTTGTGTGGAAGAGCCATGTGGGAAGCGCGCGCGCCGCCCGATTGCAAGGGCATCGAGCTGAGCGCCGAGGTCTCCACAGCGTATATGGACGAGATCAAGAGCCGCGCAGGTATGCAAGTGAACCACTCTTTTGCCGCTTCCTTTGCATGGACCTCCCTCATGGATCGCTGGGTTTGCTGGTTTAATAGCGCCGCCGAGAGCCGATACGTTCACGTTCCTGGGTCTGGGTGTGTCGGTGTATTCCAAGGAGTGGATGAAGGAAGGCAACCACATGCCGGCCGTCAAGGGTCTTGGCGTGCTGGCTGTGAGCACCGACGACGACGAGGACGACCTGGAAGACGTGGAAACCCGGCTGAAGCGTGCTGAGGAGCGCAAGCGCATCCCGCGAGAGATCGAACGCGAGCTTGCAGATGCGCTTGATGCCGCCGAGGACGACGAGAACGGCGGACTGATGGAGAGGGATCCGATTCCGTCCGTGATGCCGCCGCGAATGCCCACGCCCATTCTGCCCACGATCTCTATCGGTGTGTGCTACATATTCATACCTGTTTACCAATACTCATCTAACGCCGATGTGAGCAGACGACCTGATGAACCGGAGCATGGAGCAAGCCAAGGCATCGACCATGGCCATGTACCGCTTCTGGGAACGCCGCTTGGAAGGTTTCGGCGAGCGATACGTCGAGTCCTGCCGCCGGATCGGCCAGCAGATGGAGAAGCAGGTGCGCACGCTCCCGCAGAGCTCGATGTGGCTCGTGCATCAGATCCAGGACCAGATCCGTGGCAAAGGCGGCGATAATGGTTTTGGCCGCGCCTAAAGCAGCGATCCTGTGGATGGCTGCTGTGTCCGTAATTAACCTCTTATCTAAACACGCGATAAAGCCCAAGCGTTTGTATGCTGTGTACTCGAGCGTGCTCAATCTCTATTGCAGAGGGATGCGCTTGGTCGCCCCCAGGAAGATGTTTCGCATGCGCATGTTCTACAGAAGCGGTCATCCGTAGGACCAAGTCGCCCATCATCTCTCGACGAGCATCGATGGATCTTGAATCACATCAGAAAACGATGTCCAGCCCCAAGAGCGACACGAAGAAGAAAACGAAGGTGGCGGTCCTCTGCACGATCTGCAACGGCGTGAGCTTCTACAACAAGTACGCACCAACATCTTGTGTTTCGCCTTCAACCAAATGGCTCAGCAATGGGATTGACTTCAGTCTTTCAGAGCCATGCAGAGAGAGAAGCAGCAACCGTACTGCATTGGAGTGCGCTCGCGAGCTGCATTATCGATCGATGCCTTCCGAGACCTGAAAAGCCGTGAAGGTACAGACTCTAACTACACGTCACTCTTTGTGTGTATTGATCTAGTGGTGGCAGGTCCTCCGAAACATGCACCATTTGTGTTCGTCGGCTTGGGTCGTTCGCTCTACTCGCGAGAATTGATGCGAACAGGGAAGCACCTGCCAGCTGTCCACGGGCGAGGGATTGTACTCGTTGGAGGCAGCGACGAAGACGACGAAGAGGATGAAGAAGAGGATTTGGCTAGCGTTGAGCAAGTCCTACGTGCGGCAAGCATTCAGCGAGAGATCGCAACCAAAGTCTTCCCAGCAGATGTGAAAGGCATTCAAGACGGCTGCCCGGCAGAATTGGCCAAGACCACATCTCAACGCGAGCACTTGCAGCCGGATTCGTCGCATTCGCTGAGAGGTATGCTCTTTCTTAGTGTCGTGTGCCTCCTATTGATGACCTTTCATTTGTTCGATGCTAAGGACCAACCCTCCAAAGTGCTGGATACGCCGTGGGAGCAATGATTCGCTTTTGGGAGCGACAACTCGATGGGTTTGGAGACCGATACGCCCACTCGTGTCGCCAGGTGGGACGTCAGATGAAAAATCAAGCGCAAAGTATCCCACAGAGCGCCATTCGGATCATGCGCAGGATCGCCGGAAGAGACGACGACGATGACGACTAGTGATGTCGATCCAATTTGTCAGCTCTGCTCAATATTTCGCCGCCTCTCGTTCAACTGCGTTGGCGTATCCCATTGTCCACATATATTCAGCCTGACAGTGCTCCAGGGACGACGACAAGATGGCGCCGTGCACGTACTGCCTGGGCGTGAGCGTCTACACCAAGTACGCAGTCTGCCTTACCTGTTTGCACGTGGCTGTGCATATATCTGACTGGCTGCTGCTTGTTCTGTGTGGTAGAGCCATGTGGGAAGCGCGCGCGCCGCCCGATTGCAAGGGCATCGAACTCAGCGCCAAGGTCTCCATGGACGAAATCAAGAGCCGCGCAGGTATACAACTACACCGTGAATTGTCGTTGTCTTTGCATGGACCTCACTCAAGGATCACTGGGTTTGCTGCTTCAATAGCGCCGCTGAGAGCCGATACGTTCACGTTCCTGGGTCTGGGCGTGTCGGTGTATTCCAAGGAGTGGATGAAGGAAGGCAACCTCATGCCGGGCGTCAAGGGTCTTGGCATGCTGACTGTGAGCGCCGACGGCGAGGACGGATTGGAAGGCATGGAGGCCCGGCTGAAGCGCGATGTGGAGCGCAAGCACATTCAGCGCGAGATCGAACGCGAGCTTGCGGAAACGCGTGATGCCGCCGAGGACGCCGAGGACAGCGGACTGATGAAGAGAGATCCAATCCCATCCGTGATGCCGCCGCGACTATCGACGCCATTCTGCCCACATCCTTTATCGGTGTGCGCTGCATTCCTACCAGCTGATGTACGAATACTGTGCTGACACTGAAATGAGCAGACGACCTGATGAACCGGAGCATGGAGCAAGCCAAGGCGTCGAACATGACCGTATTCCGCTTTTGGGAGCGGCAAATCGATGGATTTGGCGACCGATACGTTCAATTGTGTCGCCGGGTGGGACGCCAGATGAATAAACTAGTGCGAGATATACCACCGAGTGCTGTTCGGATCATGCGCAGGATCGCCTCAGGAGAAGGCATCGACAACGACGACGACGGCGAGTGATGTCGATCCAATATGAAAGCACTGCTTGCTTAATATCCCTCTGCCTCAAGCTCAACTGCGTTGGTTTCACCCATTGTCCACATATATTTAGCCTAGCAAAGCTCAAATCGCATTCAAAGAGCGACACAACCAATGAATGCGATGTCTGCGGCTCGTGACGTTGGGCAAGGGGAGCTGAACGACTACGAGGATGAGAGCGAGTATGAGGACTATGAAGATGACGACGGTATCGGTGCAGATCAGCAGCTTCACAATGATTTATTGCGTGCAATATTTGGCGACATCTATGAAAACCCAAGCGCAGTCGCCGCGTGCGATGCGGATATCCTGATTGAGCTGCTGCAGAGTCGCCTGTTTGACCCCAGCAAGCCACAATACGAGCACAACAAATCTGCAATACGCACTCGTCAAGCGCTTTCAAGCCCTCAGCTTGCGTTTCAGGAGTTTTTGGCCGATGGCTACCAGCATCGTCGAGAGCACTTATTGGTGAAGGACCATCACGCTCAAAGCCTTTCAGTGGCGTCTTCTCTTTCTCCGCCACGCCTTTCTTCAGCGGCTTTATCCCCCCGAAAGGTGAACCACATGCTGCGGCGATTTCAAACGCTTGAAGAGCACAGAGCGAGAAATATTCGAGTGAAACGCAACGAAGCGGAGAGCCGAGAGGTATATTCCATAGCGCACTATTTATCCAATGTCTAGGTTGGCTGACGACCTGTGTTCTTTGTCCACAGACCACTGGTTTCAGCTTTGCGCCAGCCATAAACGATAAAAGTCGCCGACTTGTGCGCCATTTCCCAGCATTTCTCGAGCGTCAAAGCAAGCACCTGGCTCTGAAGCAGCAGCACCGCGGTAAGCACCAAAAGGCCCGTGAGGAAGAACAGCTGCGGTCGTTCAATCTCCACGCCAATATCAAAACGCCCTGCATTTGCAACAGAGGCAATACAAGTCGGAGTGCTAGTTGTCTTGAAGCTCTGGAGTCAGAAGACAAATCGACTTGTGCTTCAGCGCATACGAAATCGTGTCTTCGATTCATGGAAATGTGCAGCAAAATGAACCAGTCCTTCAAGATCCAACGTAAGAAAGAGCAGATGAGGCGGTCGATCGATGACATGATGACGTATTATGACGAGAAGAAGCGCAAGCAGCAGGTACGAGCGGACGTTGCGCAAGCACAGGAAGCAATGAATGCGACTTTCACTCCGCAGATCAATGCAACGTCCGAGAAAGTGAGTAGCTCATCTACTCTTTCATTGCTGAGCAATGAATCGTGATTAATGATCGTTCTTGCTTGTAGATCTACGCGATGATGCTGCAAAATGGCCGACTGCAATCTGGTCGCAATCAGAGACCACGACAATGTAAGGTTTTCGGGCATTATTCAAATCGCTTAGCAAGCTGATGACGCACGTATGTTGCTATCGTTTCAGCAGCGGCGCAAGCACAACCGGTCCTGAGCTTTCGGCCGACAATTTGCAAGAAATCCAAGTATATTCTTCAAAGGAAATATCAACGACAGCCCGGCATGCTCGAGGATGACTCGTTATCGGCTTTGGCTCTACCCAGTGACGTCTTTCAGCGACTTCAGGTTTCATCCCCAGACAAATCACGAGTGAAAAACTGCGGCGCAACTGAAGTAGATTCATCGTCGAGTTCTTCTCGACCACACCCAGTAGCGAATCAAGTCCCATGGATTGACGTTGGATACGACGATGCAACTTGTGGATTTATTTTGCAGCACTTTGAATTACCTGTAGCCTTAACATGAAAAGGAGATTGCATAATGTATTGAAAAACCCACCTCCTTTCTCCTCCTCCCTACTCTTCTGACAAGTGTGATTCGATTGCGCAGTATTCAGAGTTGTCTCTCGAGCGTGTAGTTAGGTACGTGTGCCAATTTCCGAGGGATGTGAGCAAGTATAGAGCAAGACGCTAGAGGCCACAATGCGTAATAATATGCGCAAGTAACTGATCCAGAATTCTACCCTTCGCTAAGAGGAAGTAGAAGAATCGTCTAGGGTTCGTACTTGAACGTCGAAAAGTTAGGATCGTGCTTCAGAACCCACTCGACAGCAGCAAATTGTTCCCTGCTCGCCACCTTGATTGTAGGCTCAGTGCAGTGAAGGTTGCAATTCTCATACAGGAACTTCACAACGTCCACGTGGTTCGATTGAACAGCCAAATCGATTGCTTCAGGAGTG
>JAADVF010000841.1:0-12691 GCA_023334555.1 Elongisporangium undulatum | reverse complement strand
TTGTCGTCCTTCTTGTCGTCCTTCTTGTCGTCCTTCTTGTCGTCCTTCTTGTCGTCTCGTTTGTGGTCGCGCGTCGCACTGCGAGATCGACGTGATCGAGATGACTCTCTGCCTCGGTCACTCGCTCGGCGGTCGCTACGAGTATGGCTGCTACGGCTGCGACTGCGGCGACCACGAGAAGCCGCACTTTTACCGGATCGGGCACCGCCACGAGGTCTACTTCGGCTACGGCTTGGGCTACGTCGACGTCCTCTGTCTCTAGAGCGGCGGCTTGAGTCCCTGGTGGATCCCTTGTCGTCTTGTCTATCAGGCTTGCGAGCGTCGCTACGGCCATTCTCCTTGTCGCCGTTTCTTGGCTCGGATCGTCGGCCAGACCCACGGTCGCCACCCCACCCACGACCGGGTCCGCCCGCAAACGGCGGGCCGGGGCCGTCAAACCAGGGCATTGGAGGGCCGAAGTAGTCTGGATGTCCTGGTGGTGGTCCAAAGTAATCGCGTGGAGGACCAAAGTATCCTGGAGGGCCTCCGCGACCGCGACCAGCCATTCCTCTCGGGCCACCAGCTCCTGGGAAGGGACCATCAAACCAAGGAGGCGGCGGGCCGTCAAACCACGGACCAGGTTGTCTCGCACCATTAAACCATGGCTCACCAGGCGGAAAACCCATGGGAGGTGCACCACGAGGCGGTGCACCCATTGGCCACTGCGTTGGATATCCACCAGGGGGAGCTTGGCCTTGAGCTAATTGATCCGGATTTTGTTCGCTTTGCTTGTCATTGCTACCAGCAGCATCTTGGTTATCAGTCACTTGTCCATCACTAGTGGCAGCAACTCCTGATGTATCTGGTGCCTGACATGCATTTTCAGTAGCACTGGCATCAGTCGGGAGTGGAGGAAGTGGTGGCTGGGCATGATCGGCTGTGGAATGAGGAGGAGATTGCGCTGGGGTTGCTTGCTGCTCGGTATCCTCAGGTGATCCAAAAATGTCGCCGCCAAATTCATCTTCTTCCTCCTCGTCGTCCTTCTTGTTTTTCTTGATTTCCAACATGGCGTCAGCACTGTCTCCGGTTCGCCGACTAGCTACGCTCATGGACGTCTCGACAGCCTTCTGCTTGGCAAGCGCTTTTTCTTCGGCCTCTTTCACAAGTTGCTCGCGTTCTTGTTGCTCCGTTCGAGCGCGTCTCAAAAATTCATCAACAGATGTGCGCAAAACTTTGTTTGGCAGGAGCTAGAAAAACGAAATAAAAAATATTAGTGGACATGCCCATCAGCAAAATTCAATGTAGGAGGCAGCGCCTTACCTTCTCGGGAGACATGTTTGCAGTATTACACAATGGGCATGTGAGCTTGCGATCCAAAAGAGCTCCTCGTAAGCATTCATCGCAAGCAGACTGGAATAAATATCAAACAACAATTGTCAATTGTTAGCGAATTGGCAATCCAGCATTCCAATAGTGCAAAGCTTTTCGTACCTCTTGACAGCAGGGGATCAGGACCGCGTCGTTCATCAGGCGCTTGCAAAGAGGACACGCTAAGTGGTCAGGAGGGTTTGAAATGAATTGATCGAGGGTTGCCGAGCCGCCCGATTTGGCCATTAATTTAGAGAAATTCTTATTCTGTGGTTCTATGACCGCTAATCCACCCCACGGAGCATTGACTACCGTCTTACCCGCTCCTACCGGAATCTCGCTCGGATCATTCACGGCTTTCATAAAGGATTTGGGAATTCCGGTCTTCTTTTTCACTCGGTGCTGGTCAAATTCCGGGTCTCCATTGGTGGGGCAATTTTGGATATAATGCCCCGGGGTTCCACAACGGTAGCACACATAGTTGGGGGGTGGATTATTCATCGCTTGCGCGCCAGGCGGTCCCATCGGACCAGCGCCGCCTCGGCCTCGACCACCCATATTTCCTGGACCAGCATTGCCATCGCCATTGCCGCCCCGGCCGCCTCCACGACCACCCATGAAGCCTCCACGACCTCCGGGGCCGCCACGACCAGGGCCGCCGCCGGAGTAATAGTTCATCACTTTGTCGGCATTGCTGCCGTTGGACGCAGTCCACGTCTTGTTGCCAAGACGAGCACCGCGCATGTCTTCGGCCTGTTCATGGATCGACTGCAGAGCTGCCAATTCATCTTCCATCGTCTCCGCACCTGCGCCCTGCAGACATACAAACGATCCAACAACGACAACAGATGAGCCACCCTACGAGCTCTCTCATCCAAGAACAGCTGTACGCACCGCTTCCGCGTTCTCTCCAGACATGGCGATGGACGGCCCCGCATTCAGGTCTCTGTATCGTAGAGCCAAGCCAGCATACAACGACGCATACACAAAGATCCATCATGAGAATCAGCATCATCAAATAGCACACGGGCGTTGGACAAGGAAAAGCGTATTCAACCACGTTTACGTACGAAATGGGCATGATCATGGGCGCGGCGGAGGACGGATGTAGCGGTGGGGAGACCACGATGGCAGCAGCGGCAGCAGCAGCCGCGGCAGCTGACGCTTCGGCTTTCATGCGAGCCAACAGGCCGCTGCCGGGTGCCTGGCTGGGCACGCGCTTGACCGTGACGCTGGTGTTGCGCGGCAGCTGCATATTCTCGTCATCGTAGACCTTGCCGTTCTGCGCGTCTGTGATGACGAGGTCAAAGTCCAGGCCCTTGGCCAGCTTCTTCTTGTCCACGATGGCCTTCTTGAGATCCAGCACGCGGATCACGGTCCCGGCGAAGGTGACCGTGTCGAACTCCTTGGCGGACTTGAATTTGAAGTGGATGGACATGGTCTCTAGCTCCAGCCAGCCGTCCGTCCTTCTCGGTCCTTTCCTCTCGTCCGGCGGCCGTCGGTTGAACCTCCTGCCCCAATGCGCGCACTGGACTGGAGGGGGGCGAATGAAACCCACCCAAAGAAAGGAGGGGGCTTGTATAAGCACAGCATACGGTAATGAGGTCTTGTATTCAAAGCATAGGCCTCGTGCACTGGCTTTGGATATGATCGCACTTTACGGGAGGTGGTACAATGTACCAGTCAGCCTTTGGCGCAAATTTTTGAACATCCAAACTGGGTCTGCCAGTCCATGCAGAGGCCGGCGTCTCTCGGCTGTATCCATCTCCTCCTCCTCACTCGAGCATGAGCGACAAGGAGAACGAACGCCAGCAGACGCAGACGGCGACCGCGCCTGCGCCTGCTGCTGCTACGACTGTAGGAGTTGCTGGGCCGTCGGCTGCAGTGGAGATGCCCACGAGCTCACGCACCGGCAGGTTGAGCGAGAAAGAGAGCCGACCAGAGCGCGTGTTCGAGTGCGTGCTCAACGCCAAGGGCTTCGTCACCACGCGCGTGTTCCTCAAGGGCAAGTTCCTCGGCAAGGTACGCGTTTAAGCAGCGACGGGATGGTCTTGAGAGGCCACGTCATCTCACTCCGCTTGATGATCATGACCTGCAGGGCGGCTTTGCGCGGTGTTACGAGATGTTGTGCGAGGAGACCGGCAAGCGATACGCTGGCAAGATCGTGGCCAAGAGCTCGCTAGTCAAGGCCAAGGCCAAGCAGAAGGTAACAGCCCGTTTGAATGCCGCATCAGTGTGCTTGTATCAGCTATGCTTAAACCACTTTTGGTCCACAGTTCACATCCGAGATCAAGATCCACAAGGCGCTGCACCACAGGCACGTCGTGCAGTTCGAACACTTCTTCGAGGACTCGGAGAACGCGTACATCCTTCTGGAGCTCTGCAGGAACCAGGTGCGTCTGCAGGCATTAGCATGGACTGATATCGCCAGCACTTGACTGACCTCATTATGCCTCTCTTCAGTCGCTCTCAGACCTGCTGCGAAGGCGCAAACGGCTATCGGAGGGTGAGGTCCGCTTCTACGTCCGGCAGCTCGTCCAAGGCCTGGCGTATCTGCACTCGAACCTGGTCATCCACCGCGATCTGAAGCTGGGCAACCTCTTCCTCACGTCCGACATGGAGCTCAAGATCGGCGATTTCGGACTCGCCACGCGTCTGGACAACGTCCACGATCGCAAGCGCACGATGTGCGGCACGCCCAACTACATTGCCCCCGAGATCCTGAGCGGGCAGAAGGGCGACGGCCACAGCTTCGAGGTCGATATCTGGTCCACGGGCGTGGTCATGTACACGCTGCTCGTGGGCAGGCCGCCGTTCGAGACGGAACACGTCAAGGATACGTACAAACGCATTCGAGCCAACGAATACACTTTCCCAGAGACCGTCAACATATCCGAGGCCGCACAGTCGCTCATCAAGGCGATCCTGCAAAGCGAACCGCATCTGCGTCCGTCGTTGGACGCGATCTTGAGCCACCCGTTCCTGCGAGATGAACCGATTCCAAGCTCGTTGCCAAAGACTGCGCTGCTGATCACTCCACCCAGCTGCAAGCCCGGTGCCTTGACTTCCATGCGACCGGTATCCCGTCGCTCGCTGACCCCAGGCAAGGACCGTCCAAGCAGCAAGTTCTCCACACGCGGGTCCGTGGCGCCGCATTCGCCACGGCGGTACCCGTTGCGGAGTCGAGATATCAATTCGCGCGGGATCATCAACCGAGACCGCGTGCTGCGGGAGAGCCGAGTCGCGGCGCTCGCGAAGGCTGCAGTGACTGGAAGCGTTGGAACGAACCTCAGCGCCACCAAGAGCACCAAGTCCAGCGAAGTCCGGTCTCATCCTTCTCTGCGAGCATCTTCTTCGTCCTCGTCATCAGCCACTTCATCCGCTGGACACCACCAAGCCACTCCAGTGACTACGCCACTGCCTCAAGCAACCTTGGACACGTGGGAGACTGTTTATGAGCTCCTGGAGAGGTTGTTTGCGTTGCAGCAGCACAGCAGTCGAGACGAAAAGCTGAGCAAGTTTTCCTCAGCCAACACGATCGTAGCAGCAGCCAAGCGTCTGAAACAGGACCGCTTGGAAGCCACTGGACTGGAGCTCACACCAGCAAAGCTCTGGGTCTCGCAATGGGTGGATTACACGTCCAAGTACGGCATGGGCTATGCGCTCACGAACGGCAGCTCCGGTGTGTATTTTAATGACTCGACCAAGATCATCGCATCGCCCGATAGTAAATACTTCGAGTACTTTGAGCGGAACGATGATCCTGCGTCTGCAAGCCCACGCAAGCAGTTCTCTGTGGCGCAATACGACGCTTCTCTATCCAAGAAGGTCGCGCTGTTGGGCCATTTCAATGGGTATCTGAACGAGACGCGAACCGAAGGTGACGAAGCCAGCACCCTGGAGCGTCTTCTTTCATCCAGTAAGCACAGCACCAACGGTGTAGACTCTGGTCCGCTGGCAGTCGTCACGAAATGGGTGAAAACGCGCCATGCCGCGCTGTTCTGCCTCTCGAACAACACGTGCCAGATGAGCCTGTACGACTCGTCCAAACTGGTTCTCACCAACGGCGGCCGCTGCGTGACCTATGTCGACCGCGAAGGCACCATGCACGTTCTGTCGACATCGACCGTGATCCTGAAGAACGAGAAGCCCGACCTGATCAAACGCCTGAAGTACGCGCGAGAGATGCTGGAGCACATGATCGTCAAGACCTGAGCCCAACAGCATTGAATGAATGTGAGACGCGGCATATTGTAAGTAAGAAACGAATCGCCAGATGCAAAAGACGCCCGAGTGTACGGATAATATAGTGAACCACCATGCTGCAGTCGATACGTTTCCTGAACTTTTGTTAGATCTCATCCACGGTCCTAACGCGGTTGTCCTGGATCATATTCTGCAGATCGAGCACCGTTTGGGTCAGCTGCTGCACCTGGGCGCGAAGCTGGTCAATGGCATCATCGTCTGTTTCTTCAGACGAGAGCTGGACGCTTTTCTTCGCTGGCACCTCGTAGCGAATGCCATCTTCCAGAAGGCCCAACCGACTTCCGACCGTGGTTTCATCATCATCATTGTCCAGGGCCGACTTCAGAAAGAGCGATTCTTCCAGCGCTGTGAAGTTGGGTGTTTCAAACGTTAAAGCATCCATAATCGTGGAGGCAGCGTTCTTCCCAGGGCTCTTGGGTGGCGCAGGCGTCGGCACAGCAGGTGCATTCGGGTCGGAGGATGGAGCAGACGCCGTTTCAGGTGGCACCGACTGCCCATGCTGCGTGATCTGGAGGGTTCGCTGCAGAGCATGTTTCGCCTGTGCACCGAGCGGGAGCCCCTTGACCTTTTCCGTGATCCCTGCTAGCATTGTGCGCTTCATGGTCGATCGTCGCTGTAAGATTTCCGAATTGGTGTCCGTCGCCATGACAGCGATCTTAGCGCCAGCCGTTGTCGCCCTGGCCAACAGCGACGGCGATCTGTGCACTCGTTCTACGGCCAATAGCCGGTTGAATATCGCATCACGCTCGTCCCGGTGCAACGACGATTCCATGCGCAGAATCGCCTGGGCGTGGCTCTGCAATGCTTCGGCCTCCGCCGCTTCCCACACATCCGAGTACGTCGTGGCCATCATCGCGATCAGGATGTTGAGCAGGACGATCACGATGCTCAAGAGATGCACGAAGAGCAGGAAGTTGCTCATATGCCAGATCCATCCCTTGGCGTTGTTGAAGTTGTCGTACGTGATCTGCCCAAACAGCATAAGCAGCACGGTGATGAACGAGTTCGTGAAGTTCTCGTATCCGGTTGTTCCTCGGAGCAGCAGATAGAACGCGGCACTGAATCCGAACAGGAACACTCCGTACAGCAGCATGAACCGGTAGACGTCCTTGACCATGTGCGACATCATGGCGATCAAGAGCCCACTCTCCGTGGACATTTGCAGGAACTGCAGCATGTTCACCCAGAGCGTGACCGTGATGAGCGCCAATATGCTGTTGCGTACCGCTTTCAGCGAGGTCATGAACTCGAGCGGGATAGTGGCCATGGTCGCGACGTACGTGATCAGGTTGAGCCAATTCCAGAACGAAGTGAAGTAGCTCTTGGCGCTGGTCCCGAGAAACTCGTTGCGCTCGACACGAACCAGCAGATAGGCACTGCAGGCCCAGGACGTGGCACGCGCGCACGCCACCATGTAGTCGTTATGGGAGACCAAATGCACCCAATCCGGATCGGCCCACACGGTCGGCACATAGTACGACACCAGCAGAGCGCAGTACACCCCGAACTCTTGGCGGAACATGCGACGCGCGAAGCCTTTCCACTTGGCACGCAGCATGTACATCATCACGCGATGCGACAGGATCTCACGTGCGTACGGGCTTCGAGTAGTGAGCGCCAACGCTGTCTTGAGCACTGGCACGCTGGGCTCGCCATAGATCGCACGCAGACCAGAGTACTTGATGGCCATGAGGCCACGCTTGGAGTGATTGAGCACGGATGCGAAGGTGTCCAGGTAGTCCTTGGCTGAGGCCGGGGTCTTTTTCAGTAGCAGCGCAAAGAAGTCGTTGTCCCATTCGCCCGACCAGGTGCCAGGTTGCTGCAGCAGCCACGAGGCCATGTCGCTATTGCCCACTTCGACGGCTGCACGTAGCGGCGTCATACCGTTCATCGCGAGATCCGGCGTGGCGCCACGAGCCAGAAGCACTCTGCACACTGCGATCTGGCCTTCCTGCGCAGCCTCCAGCAGCGGTGTCCACCCGGAATTGTCCTGCGGCGCATGGGAATCGTCAATGCGGGTATGCGACACTCATGTCAGCAGCGACGGACGTTATACCTGTTCATCCGGCGGGATCCCGTGACGCAGCAGCTGTAGCACGATCTTGTGCGCGTTGTTCCAGCCAGCGATCACGTGCAGCAGCGTGGATCCGTCGGCATCGCGCTTCACGCGCAAGTTGCGCACTTTGTCCAGCGCTGTCTTGGGGTTCATGCTGCCATGAGAAGCGCATCAGTGCACACGCCATGACAAAGCAGACAAAGGGAAGGGCTACGCGCTCACATGATCTTGGCCACGATCTCGTCAAAGTCCGCGATGGGCAGGAGCTCCCACGCTGCGATGTTGTCGTCCATAGCGTCGCTCTCGCTCGCGCCCATGAATCTCAAAAAAGAAACTGATTGGCATGTGTTTCTAAGAATATATCCCACGGCGTTCTTTTAATGAAAAAAGAGTTTATTCAATGGCGTTCTTTTAATGATAAAAGAATCGGCTCTTCAGAGAGATCCATGGATGAATCGCCTTGGGGGGCACGACGTCAGCGGCAGTGGCGATCCTGCGATAATGGAAGGAAGAGCGAAGCCAGTTTGGGTGGAAGCTTCCAGCCATCAGCCGACGCTTCTTGGCTTCTGGCCTGAAGTTCGTTCGAGTGTACCTATACGGAAGGATGCTTATTATCAATTCTCACAGGTCGATCGAACCATAGTTTTCACTCATGTGGGATATAGTTGAAGCTGAATTCGCCAGGGTATTTAGTTATAAAGGTTATCGAAACGACCATCCCCCTGGAAGTCCCGCCCATGAGCTGAGCAGTTGGGAAGCCAGCCGACGGATTGCCGCACATCTCGATCCGCAGACCGCAGAGCAACAGCATTCCAGCACCAGCAGCACTAGTCAATCAGCCATGGACATTTCGCCAGCCGTACGCGCCGTGTGTGAACAACACGACATGGGGATCGATCCGCTGCAGCATCTCATCTACTCGTTCCTGGACTGCTCCACGCTCTGGCCGCTGAATCTAGCGGCCCTGGACGGCCACCTGCGGCTTGTGCAGAAGCTGAGCAAGCGGCAGCCGCGCGCGTTCGAGCGCTGCTGCGAGGAGGCCATGGACTCGGCGGCCGAGTTCGGCCACCTCGACGTGGTCAAGTGGCTGCATGAGAACCGCAAGGAAGGATGCACGACCGACGCCATGGATCTCGCAGCCAGCAACGGTCATCTGCATGTGATCCAGTGGCTGCATGAGCACCGCGAGGAAGGCTGCACCACGAGCGCCATGGACTTTGCAGCAGGCAACGGCCATCTCCACGTGGTGCGATGGCTGCACTCGCACCGAAGCGAAGGCTGCACCGTGTCAGCCATGGACAATGCCGCCACGGGCGGCCACTTGGACGTCATGCGATGGCTGCACGCGAACCGGAAAGAAGGCTGCTCCAAATCTGCACTGCTGAACGCCAGCTACTCCGGCCACCCGAACATCGTGCAGTGGCTCATGTCCATCGGCAGCCCACGCTGCATCCGAAGCGCTGCCAAGTACGCCATCGCCCGCGGCCATGTGGATCTGGCGCAGTGGCTGGTGAAACAGAAAAAGCACCAGATCTTGATGACCGACTTCAGCGAGAGCGATGACGAGAGCGACAGCGCAGACGAAGCACTGGATGGCGACTTCTTCGTCTGATCAATAAAGCGTTTATCTATTACTACTTGACAATAGCGACCAACTGAAAAGGCGAAGCACCTGCCTTGATTACATAGCTGCTGGGGATGCCAGAGCTGCAGCTGGATCTGGTACTGTTTGCGCCATGCTGAGCTGCTGGAGCTGGGCTTGCATCTGCTCCATGGCTGCAGTCAGGTCCCGAATCTGGGATGGCAGATCCTTCACTGACGAGCTCAGCTCCTGAACTTGCACCAAGAGCTCGGAATTGGCTGCAGCGCATGGCGTCGGCTCATCGTTCAGATCTCGTGCTTCGGGCGTCTCGTATCGAACTCCGTCTTCTAGTAGTCCCAATGGCCTGGCCGCGCCGGCATTGTACTCATCTTCGATGTCGAAAGACGATTTCAGCAGTAGACTCTTCTTGAGCGCATTGAGGTCCAGCGCCTTGAGTTGCGGGACAAGCATCAGCGCAGGGGAACGGGGCGTTGCGTTCGGTTTGATGGGCGGTGTTTTGCCTCCGGATCCCTCCCGGCGATGCTTCGCTGGATCGCTGATGGTCGCGATCTTCTCCACAATACTTGCCATCATCATGCGTTTAGGCGCCGAGGGGCTAGTGAGACTGGGGCTCTCTGCGAAGTCAACGACTGCGACACTCTCGCCAGCGACAGGAGCGAGATGGTCGATCAGCTCAAAGTACTTCTTCTCGCGCTTGCGTTGGCTCAACGAACTCTCCATGCGCAGAATGGCCTGCGCGTAGTACCGCCAGGTGCGCTCCTCAGCTGTGTCCGAGATGACCGAGTAGGTCATGGCCATCATGGCGATCAGGATATTCAAAAGCACGATCACACCGCTCACGAGGTAGATGAAGAGAAGCGCATTGCTCATGTGCCACGTCCATCCAGTCGCGTTGTCGAATGGATCGTACGTAAGCTGACCAAAGAGCATGAGAAAGACCGTGAAGAACGACTTCGTGAAATCTTCGTAGCCTGCCTGGCCCGGAAATAGCAAGTAGAACCCGCCGCTGAAGCCCAAGACGAACACTGAGTAGACCAGAAAGAACTGGTACACGTCGCGCAGCATGCGGCCCATCATGGTGATCAAAAGACCGGTCTTGGTTGAGATCTGGAGGAACTGCAGCAGATTGATCCAGAGCGTCACTGTGAGCAACGCAAGCAGACAGTTGCGTATTTCAGCCGCTTGGCTGTAGAATTCCATCGGGATCGTGGCCAGTGTTGTGGCGTACGAGACTACGTTAAGCCAATTCCAAAAGGACGAGATGTAGTTGAGGAACCCGTTGCCTCTGCATTCGTTGTACTCGACGTGCAGCAGCAGATACATACTGCAGATCCAGGCAATAAATCGGGAGAAAGCCACCCAGTAATCATCTGCTGACTTGAGCTGGATCCAGTCCGGACTCGCCCAAATGGTCGTCACGTAGTACGAGATTAGCAGGGTGCAGTACGCTGTGAACTCCTTGATGAACATCTCTCGCGCGAAGCTTGTCCACTTCACCTTCATGACGTACTTCATCACACGATGCGACAACACATTTCCAGTGCCGCGCATGCTCAGAGCAAGCCCCAAAGCTGTGCGCTCGACAGGGGTTTCTGGCTCACCGTAGATGAGCCTCAGGCTGGAATACTTGACAGCGGCCTTGCCGCATTTGATGTGCCCTTGCACAACAGCGAACAGGTCCAGATACAGATTTGCAGCCGTCGGTGTGTTCTTTAGCAAAGCCGCGAACAAGTCGTTATCCCACGACGCGTGGCAAGTGTCCGGTTGTTTGAGAAGCCATTGCGTCATGTCCGAGTTGCCCACTTTGGCTGCTGCCATTAGAGGCGTCTTGGCAGCCGAACAGCCCAAGGTTGGCGTGGCTCCGTGTGCAAGCAGCACTTTGCAGTTTGGAATTTGGCCTTCCTGTGCAGCCTCAAGTAATGGCGTCCAGCCAGAACAGTCCTATTCAGACCACAACGCATTGTCAAGAACAGCGCTGTCAACGATATCAATGCGATCAAGGCGCTCCTACCGCAGTGTCTGGTGGAATGCCTGCCTCCAGCAGGTACGACACAAGCTCCTGGCAGTTTTCACCCCCGGCGAAGAGATGCAGCAGCGTGGATCCATCGTTCACGCGTCGGACAAGCGCATTCCTGAGGCGCGCGATTCCTGTCTGCGGATTCACACTGCACACACACGTGAGAAGGGGCCCCGTTCCGTGCCAGTGGCTGCACGCACGCACATGATGGAGGCGACCATCTCATCGAACTCCGAGTCGGACACGATCTCCCATGGTACGAACGCTTGCTCGTGCGGCTGCGGCATCGAAGCAGAATGAGTCGCAGAGAGCGACGATCCGAGCGCTTTCGGTCCAGTCGACGGGTCGATCTTTAGGTTGTGATGGGTTTGCGCGACTGGTCGGCCGGCCCTGAAACTCCCAGCGATCGTGGCCGAGGGATCGAGCGTGGGTCGGTCCATCGGCTTCCTCGTCACACCCACTGCCGAGACTGACCGCATCTGAGCCCGGGCACGTGAAGACGGCCACAACGCACCTGATACATCACTGTTGATAGGCTTGAGCTGGGTTGAATCAGGCAGAAGCACCCATTTTCAATCCGTTTCACAGGGTTCCTGAGTCTTTTCCGTCTAAACAGCGCCACAAAGCCGCTCTTGGAGCACACGCGCCGCCCAGCTCTCTCTATAAGGTAAGCTCTCTCTACAGCCTGCATCCTGCAGCCTTCGCTCATGCGTGTGCATCCGCCCACAGCATGGGGCCCATGCGGCTTGCTTGCATTGGTAGTGCGCGCATTTAACCATCACTCTTGGAATTCATCGAGATATCAAAACAAGGTGAGAAATTGCATCTGTGACGAAATCAGGTACAGTTCAAGAGAGAGGGCAGGGGGGGGGGCGTTGGTTATTTTGCGTGGGAAAATAACGTTAGACCCAGCACAGCAAAGCAAAGCGCGTCTCAATGGTCAAGCCGCTCAACAAGGAATGGGAGCTCTTCGGACGCAAGTACCGCGTGCCGGGCGCTAAGGGCGACAAGGTGGACTGCAACGCGTGCCACAAGCAGTGCTCGGCGGCCGTGAACCGTCTGCAGTCGCATCTGCGCGTGTGTCCTGCGCGGCCGCAGCTGCCCATGTCGCTGTCGCTGGCTCCGCAAGGGCCACACAGCAGCGATCTGGATGCACATGGCGCCATGGGCGACGGCGCGCTCCACGATCCGAGCGACGACGCGATTGAAGACACAGCGGATTTGACAGACAGCACTGCCGCTTTGGATCAGGAGCACAGTGCAGCGGACGTTGCTGCTCGAGTCGTTGGCGTGAGCAGCTCAACACCGGCAACAGATGCGGTCGATGCAGTGGCTGGGGTGGCTTCGGCAACGGTGACAGGCGTCAAGCGCCAGCGGACATCGCCCAGCAGCAACCGCCAGC
>JAADVF010000840.1:0-12697 GCA_023334555.1 Elongisporangium undulatum | reverse complement strand
TCTGCGAAGTGTTGTAGCGACTCCAGCTGACGAAACAAGTATATTTTTATCCTCCTCCATGATATCAGGTCCTGTGTTCTAAGTTGATTTTTTGGTACGATCTTGCAAATATACTTGTTTCGTCAGCTGGGCCTCAGTAGGAGTCGCTACGACACTTCGCAGATTCTCAAATGAGAATACTCAAAGACTGTGAACATAACACTAATAATCAGCTTAGAGCATTTAATCTTCATGGATGTACCCCCTGACCACAAACTCTATTAAACAAGGACAAATAACAACTACAATTCCATGGGGGTTTGATTCACATAAAGCAATGCTACAATAAGACTACAGACAGATAGACATGGCAACCTTCAAGCGACGCTTAGTAGTAGTTGTTCCCACCGTAGCCACCGTTGCCGTAGCCGCCGTTGCCATAGTACTTACCATAGCCTCCGTAGTTTCCGTAATTGCTGTAGCCGTTGTAGTCGTCATAGCCCCCGTAGCTTCCGTAGCCGTTGTCGTAGTACTTGTTCTTGTGGTGGTGACGGTGGTGGTGGCGGTGGCATGGGCGGTGATGGCGGTGGTGGTGAAGGCGGTGACCATCATCCGAGTCCGAATCCGAATCCGAATCCGAGTCCAAATCCGAGTCGTCATCGTATCCACCGTACTTCTTCCCGTAGCCTCCATAGCCTCCATAGCTATTGTAGCCTTCCAGATTGTTGTCGTAACTGCTGCTGCTGCTGCTCTCGAGACCTTCCTTGCTACCAGAGCCAGTAATGGCGGTGGCAGCTTCCTTGTTGGTGCTGCCTGGCGCCGAACTGTCGGTCGAGTCAGCAGCCACTTGGCCAGCCATCGCAACCACACTGACAAAGGCTAATACTGCGAGACACTTGACACTCTTCATGGTCTTGGAATGGGAAGGAATGGATTGCTTGAGCCGAGCACTGGAAGGCGAAAAGCGGAATGACATTCTCAAGTAAAAGGACTGCGAGCTGACCCATCAGCAAAGAGAATATGGAGTCCTCCGCTCTGATGGAGATGTTGATTCTCTCGCAATCGATCTAGAGCGGATGGGTGGCTCTCACTCATTGACCCAATGACCTTTTGTTCTCGTTGCCACTTTGAGAGCTCGTGAATTGGAATCTCAGTCTTGGATTTGCTTTCGATTGAGCAAGTTCTTCCGCAATTAACCAAGAAACCATGACCATGCACAAGATGTTCGTTGTGGCGATCAGCCTCAGTGTCCTGCTGGCCACTCTTGCTCTGCAAACCGAAGCTCATGATGGTCGCCACCACCATCGTGAGCACAAGAAGAAGAACATTGGCCATGGAGGTGGCTACGCTCGTCGTCTCGGAGGCTACGACAGCTATGGCAAGAGCTACGACGACTACAGTGACTACGGTTATGGCAACGGCAAGAACAACAAGTACGACGACTATGGCTACGGAGATTCCTACGACAGCAACAGCTACGATGGCTACGGAAGCTCCAATGACTACGACAGTTACGATGGCTACGGAAGCAACTATGGCTATGGCTACTCGCCTTCGTACGGCTCTGGTTACTCCTCGTACGGAAATGGCTACTACCCGTCGTCGTATAGCTCGTATGGATATGGCTATGACTATCCTTCGTCCTACGGCTCGTACTCTGGCTATGGCAACTCATACGGTTCTGGCTACGGCTACCCGTCGTCCTACGGCAATGGCTACAACTACGGCGAGGGACTCCAGAGCAATGTCGCTGCTGGTGCTGCGACGTCGCCGACGCCAGCGGAAGCGAGCAAGGCGCCTGCCAAGTCGACTGAGAAGGCTCAACCGACGGCCAAGCCTAGCAAGAAGTGAATCGGATGAGTCGGGAGTCGGGAGTGGTTGCGTGTCAATGTATTGTAGCTCTTGACATGAGTTGATGTGTAGGAAAGAAGGAAACAGTGTCGAGTAACCAAAAGCCATTCGCATAGTGATGCTGGAAGAAGCTAGGAGATCTTGTTGTGTGGTCACGAATCCGTTCGCTTTGTTGTATGTCCACGCCAGCGTGTCTGGATGCAACAGATTAGATCATCTAAGAGTGTGCACTGTTCATTGCAAGGAATGAACAGAATGCTTCCTCAACGAATCGAGAAGCACAAGAAGTCAATGTGGTGAAAAGTGGAGAGGTTTATGTTGGTTCGAAACCACAATTGGACTTGTGCTGCTACTAATTCAGCCCTCCTCTTGGGCTCTTGTACGTCAAGTGTGCAAGCGTTTTTCTTAATCATCCAGGCAGACATTGGAGACGTTTCATCGCTCCCATGTGCTTGCGTGGCGAGCGCGTTCGTCTGCCCACTCCTTGCGGAAGGTATCAAAGCGATACAGACTGCGCTCCTTGCGAGAGATCTTGAGGTCTGCTACAAGCGCGTACGACGCACTCACCGCCGCTATAGCTGCACTGGAGGCGTGGATACCAGTCGACAGCCGTGTGTTCTTACTCGCTGTAGTGATCCTGCTTCGGTTGCTTCCTGCCACAGATCCACCGACCACGGACTGCTTGCTCTTGCTGGGCAGAAGCACCTCCTCGTACAGCTGCACAGTGCACCAGACCACGACCATTGTCAATACATTGCCGTACTTGTCGTGCTGGGCTATACCAACAACACGTGCTGCAACCGTCCGCTCTCCGACTGGCTCGCTGCTGCCACCCGTTGTAGCCAAAGAATAGACCGAGGCAGAGGCGCTCAGACCTCCTCGCTGGTTCGCATCCTGACCCATTATCTTGCCGTTCTCGCCGCGCACCAGCCGTTCGCTGAAGAGCACTGTGTCGCCCATGACCACGTCCCCTACCTCACAGCATTCGATTGTGAAGTGGGATGCAGCGTTCGATGGTTTGAGTATGGCTCCTGATGATCGCTCTTCGTCCTTGCTCAAAGTACAGAATTGCGCCACGGTCGATTGGTCACTGCGGATGCCCACGCCGTTGAGAGCAAACACTCGCACTCGATAGACAGTATTGGGAAGCAGATCCGAGAGAATCGTGACTCGATCGCTGCCTTCATATGCGCGAACCCAATCGCCACTGCTGGTGGCTTTGACCAGACTAGAGCTGCTGAGTCGTTTGAGGTCGCTCGATGGAAGAGTCTCGATGCATTTGGTCTCGACGATAAACTTGCTGGCTCCCTTAGCCCCAGGAAACCAGCCGATCTGAACACAATTGGACAGCACAGTGATCACACCAGCGCAGGACGGCGCACTGGGCGGTGTCCAGACCTCCAGCACGTCGCTCAGTTGACTGGATGCGTGGGACGACACTGTACGAAGCCGGAAAGAGTATCTCGTGTTGGGTTCAAGCCCACTCACAATCGTACTGGTGTCCAAGCCTCGATAGGAGACCACGTTCATCTGACCCAACGAGGAGGATGGAAGCAATGCAACATCATCAGTGTCCTTGCGTCCACTGTCGCGTTTCAGCACGTATTGCACGTCGGTCTTGTTCCACCATCGAGTGAACTCGGCAAAAGAGATCTTGCCGTCCTTGTCAGTATCGAACTCGGCCATGTAAGCTGCCAGCCGCTCGTCCGACGGTGGTACGCCCAGCTCTTCCAGCAGCGTCCGGAACTCCGGTAGATCGATGAATTCGCTCTTGTCGACGTCGTATCGGTCGAATTTCGCTCGGAAGTCGACAGTGCCTTCGTCCAAGCTCGTCTCTTGAGCCCATTCTTTGAGAATCCGCGTGATCTGATCGTCGTTCGTAGCTCCCTTGGCCCCCTTGGTCTGCTTGGAGCGAGCCTGCAGCGCCTCGTGTGACAGACACGGGCGAGCGCTGGCAGCAGTCCATTTCAGCTTCACGGAGGCTCCACCAGAGATCAAACTGGTACTGTTGCTGGAGGTATCCACCAAGATAGGTGGGGCCGGAGTCTGAAGCAAGGTATTGACGACCACAGGTTCGCTGTGCAGACTGAACATATCCTCTTCATTGTATGCCTGTACACGAAACTGGTACGTGCTGCCACTCGCGAGTCCGTGGACGACGAACGAGCACTTGGTTCCACGGTAGATCTCCACGTACTGCCCCTGGCCGTCATTCACACACTGCTTCAAAATATATCTACTCTGCGAAACACCAGCGGGTGTTTTCTTGGCTACAGCCAAGGATCCAGAGCTCTTGAGCGTCTTCCCTGAAGCCGATCTGCTCAGTGATCGTCCAGAACTTGATCCTTTGGAGGACGGCGCGTTGTTGTCTTCATTGGATTCGTCCATGAACCCATGGAAAAAGCGACGGAACTCATCCCAAGAAATGCTTTCGTTGTCGTCAGTTTCGATCGCGTCAAACACGCTCAGTGGAACACCGCGGGCGTTGTCGCCGGCCAAAGATGGCACATTCGTCTTCTGCAAGAACTCGAGCAGTCTTGGTTTACGTCGCTCGATCTCTTCCATGAATTCGTCACGCGAGATCTGGCCGTTTCCATCGACATCCGCTTCGTCGAAGACCTGTCGTAGCTCACGCAGCTGCTTTCGGTAGTAGCTGGAGCTCTCCCAGCCGAGATGGATACTGTTGACGCCGACCTTGATGGCCTGGGGCGCTGGAGGAATGGCTGGAGCTGTGAAGAAGTAGCCGAACGTGAACGGCCCTGCGCCAAAGCCGTTTAATGCGCGAATCCGAAAGCCGTACTTGGTATTGGGGCTCAGTCCTGAGACCACAAAATGGTACCGTGGCTCGCCATTGTTGTCTGTGTAGTCCTTTGGGTCGCGATAGATTTCTCGGTAGTCATTCATGCGGAAACTCGGTGTTCCTTCGGCTCCGATGGTCTCGAGCATGTAAAACGCTGCGCCATTGTTTCCTCGGACCGGAGGCGGATGCCAGCGCAGCAGGATCATGGTCGTCGGGTCCAGCGTTTCGTCATCATCACGAAACAAAGTGGGAGCTCCAGGCGGGACGCCCTCCGTTACGAGCTTCTTCAGCGCGTACTGTTCGCGGTTCTCAGCCGACCAGAGCTCCAGCTTCCTGAGCATGGGCACGGCCTGCTCGTCAGTCCAAGTCGAGAATGGGCAACGTTTCGGTGCTAACGACTTGACTTCACGCATGTCGCACTCCGGATGGCAATCGAATCGAGCGCTCTGCTCTCGACGTTTTATGTGGCCGGGGAGCTCGGAGCGCATGCGACTGGTGCCCGGCTTGGCGCTTCCAATGACCAACTGGAAGGCGTTGAGCATCCCGCACTCATGGCACACGGTCTCCCACATGCAGACCTGCTGCAGCAGCTTGTCTGTATCGCCATGGCATTGCACGTGTCTTGCCTCGCCCACCACATCCAGAAACTCCTTCATGCTGATCAACTGGTCACCATTGGTGTCAAAGTACTCGAGCAGTCGCTGGATCTCTTCTGGCTGCAGCACGATGCCCAGATCTCGCAACAGCTTCGTGAACTCCTTGTTGTTCAGGCTGGCAAAGTGCTCAAACTGCTCTTCCTCGGTCATCTCATCGGGCAAATCGTCTTCACCGGACGCCAACAGTTTCTTGTGCTTGCGCTCGCAGTGGTCCAAGAACGCCTGCTTGTAGTTCACGCCCTTGCGATGCAGCAGCTTGAGAAACACATCGCGGATCGCCGAAGATGTGCAGTGCACATCACAGGCCACTGGCGCGAAGCTTTCCCAGAGTATGCGGCATCGGGAAGCGTTGCGGAACCCGTCGCTCCATTTGACCCAGTCATCCAGCAAGGTACGATCGATGGCCTTCAGTGCCTTGCCCACTTCCTCCCACCGCACAGACGCCGGCACAGAATTGTCGTCTTCGTCGTCGTTTTCGTCTCTCTTGGGTGGCGCAATGTGGGGAAGCAGCTTGATCGCCTTGTCTCGAAGAGCCTTGTGCGCAATCCACGCTGTGTAGCTCTCTTGACTCTGGCCCTCGCGAGCCTTGCCAGCCACTTTCTTCTTCTTCAGCTCTGGGTTATGCTCCTTTTCAAACTCGTACCGATCGCGTGCGAACGGGTCGTCTCCATCCTCGTTGCGACCGTTGAAATTAGCCTTGAGGATGTGGCCCTGCTTTACCAGCTGCTGCTTGCACTTTTCCAGGTCGCCTCCACGGCCTTGGAACCCTTCGCTCATGGCATGCACGTACTTGAGACCGCTGTTCTTCATTATATCCACTGTCGATGACGGCACCTTAATGTTCTTGTTGCGCACGACGCCAGTTCCGCTGGAAAAGTCAAATCTCGGTGGTTTCCAGGCCGCTGCCTTCACGCCCTTAGTCACGACTGCGCCGTTGTCCGGCATGCGAATGCGCAGCCGATCCTTGCGTTTGACCCACGCGTTGTGCGCCACGACACCGCCGTCGGCCTTCTCGCGCTGCTCCTCTCGCTTCTGCTCCTCAATAGCATCTTGGTCCTCCTCAACCCACTGAAGAATGCGCTTGACGCCGATGCGATTCAGAATCTGGACTTCCATCTCCGCAGCAGAGCCAGCCTTCTTGCGCTGCACATCCGGCGGCAGCTGCTCGAACTCCGTCATCTTGGCCTGCAGCTGCTCCACGACGCGGTGCTGGGCCGTCATCCAGTACTTCTTGCAGAGCGACAGGAAGAACACATTCTGCCGCTTCTGGTCCACCGTGAGCTGTCGCCGAGCGGCAATCTTGGCCGTGTCCCCCTTCTGTGGCTTGGCAGCCTGATGCCACTTGAGCGTCATGTAGTACGTCTTATTCTCGGCATCGAACTCCATCATCTGCCGCGTGCCATGCGAAAACTTCTGCGCTTCAGGCTCGGAGAGAGGCACCCGCGAGAAGGTGTGGTGCTTGGTCGTCCATCGGACCCAGAGATCGCCCAGCGAGCGCACGGGACAGAAACACGGCCGCTGGATCCGTGTGCCATCGGCGTTCTCCAGGATACTGCACTGGGCCAGCACAGTCACAGCCATTCGAAGCACAGCCGTCGTGATCTTGGGCCCTCCGTTCTGAATGACCTGGCCGTCTCCAGTGGCCACGACCTGCTCAGCAAGTGCCAGCATCGTTTGGGCAGGCTCCGCACGATAGGGACCAAGCGCGGTGACCATCTTGTCTGTGATCCCTCCGGGTGTCGTGCCGATGCATCGCTTGCAGAGCGAGCACTTCTTGGCTGGGCACTGGCACCGCGTGCGCTGCTTGGTCACCGAGTGCATAGGTTCTCGGCAGATCCCAGGGCAGTCGCATTTGTCGGTCTTGCCAGTCTTGAGCAGGCAGTCCGTGGCGGCCAGCGATACGGCGAGTTCGAGCCAGTGCTCGTCATTGAGCGCTCGCTCGATGTTAAGCTTGGTCAGCGCCACCGCGATGCGCTCGTACTTGTCCTTGCGGGCCACCCAGACGTCAAAGTCCACTTTCTTGGCTGTCGCTGCTGCGGTTTTACTTGACCCGGACGCCTGGTTGTTGCCAGCGGTCGTGCGCAGCGTTTGCGATGCAGAAGGCTTGAGCGTGCGTGCGGTATTGCCGGCTGGCTCGTTGTCGTCGTCCTTATCGAAGGCGTTGTTCTCGTACAAGTCGTCGATGTTGTCCAGCGTGGACGCCGTGGGCGGGCGCAGACCCAGCTGTTTGCTGCTGCCGGAGCGGTCTCCTAGCGCCATGGCTGTTCACTCGGTCTGTGCGATTGCCAGAGTGCTTGCTTCCTTCGTGTTGCTGCTGCACTGTGGCTTCTGGAACAAGGTCATGGGCTTCAATCAGTTGTGATGGGGGACCTGAAAATAGCGCAGTTGAAACGAATGCAGTCTATTATATCTCAGGCTTCTTACTCGTCTTCAGAGTCCTCGGCTTCCGCTTCATCTTCTTCCTCCTGCTCGCTGTGATCGTCGCCTCCTTCTCCGTCGCCCTCTTCAGAGTCGCTGTCGCCGCCAGCACTGAACAGGATCTCGCAGATGCGGTCGTCCAGCTGCCACTCGCCCTCCGAGACGGGCAGCGCCGTGAAGAACGCCACGATCTGACCAGGCTCAACCGTCTCGTCCGGGATCTGGAGCCACGCGACGATCTCGTCCAGTACGTCGCCGTCGAACTGGAACGTCTCCACGCGCTCGCCCTCTCCACCGTCAGGGGCTTCGGCTTCCTCCTGCTCCTTGTCTTCTTCATCATCATCGTCCTTCTTGGCCTTTGACGCTGCTGGTTCATCGTTCTTCTGTGGCTCTTCTCCATCATCGCTGTTGTCCACGTCGTCGTCCTCGTCACGGGGCTCTTCGTAGTAACTGCGTGGGTACGATCCTGGACACGCGAGCACAAAGTGCACCAGCTCCTTGGCCGCCGCGTTCTCCTGGGTCGCAGCCTTGACGCGGAAGTTGACAATGGAGCACTCCGCGACCTCTCCGTCATCGTTCTCATCGCCCGCGCGCACGCACGAGTACTCGTAGTGCAGCACCAGAGGCGAAGACTTGGCGTCCGGATTGGGCTGCTTGCGGCGCTTCTTTGTGGCCGGCTCGGCTGCGTCGTTAAGCGCCAGCGCACTGGGCCACCGCACGGTGGCCCTCATGCTCAAGCTCTGGTGCTCTGCATCGCACTGGCAGCTGTACGAGTCCACCACGAGCGTCTCGGCCAGTTTACTGGCGAACAGCTCCATAGAGATCGGGTGGCCGCGCATGTGCGCCCGAAAGCGCTCGGTCTCCAGGCCCAGGCGTGCATGCACGCTCAGCGCGCGCAGCACGTCCGAGCGCAGCGCCACATCGTCATCCTCGAACTGCGAGACCACGCGCTCGATGGCGGCGTCCACGGCCGAGGCCAGCGTGCTCTTGAGCCTGTCGAAGCGCGTTGACTCCATTTCCAGCCAGCCAAAACGAGACACAATCAACGCAACATGGCTGCTCTCGAATTGCTCAGAATGCCTATGCATAAGTGCATTCTAATCAAGTACGAAGTTTGGCCCAACTAAACAAATCGAAATCAGACTTACTAAATAGTGTACTGAGGAGGGTGTTTTGGATAATTCGGGAAACTAGGGAAAACGGCGCCAAAACCGCACAGCAACAGGATCATCATGCAGGAGGCGGCGCCAAGGTACGGCTCTCTCTGTCTCTCTCTGCTGTCGCTGGATCCCAACCGCATGCACTCACTTGCCTGCTCTCTGTCTGCAGCTTTGAGGGCATCTCGTCCAAGAACCGCTCGACCGAGTCGTGGCCGTGGGTGGAGAAGTACCGGCCGTCCAAGCTGGACGACCTGATCGCCCATGAGGAGATCGTGTCGACGCTCAACAGGCTCATTGACGCGCAGAAGCTGCCGCATCTGCTGTTCTACGGACCTCCGGGCACGGGCAAGACCTCCATGATCATCGCAGCTGCGCGCCGGCTGTACGGCAGCAACTACGGCTCCATGGTGCTGGAGGTACGTCCGCCACTTGGCTCATGCTGCTGCTGTGCACGCGCCAGTGGACTGACAGCAATTGCTCCCAGCTCAACGCCTCCGACGACCGCGGTATCGACGTGGTGCGCAACCAGATCAAGGAGTTCGCCGGCACCAAGAAGCTCTTCAGCTGCGGCGTGAAGCTCATCATCCTGGACGAGGCCGACGCCATGACCAACGACGCCCAGTTCTCTCTGCGTCGAGGTATTACCAGGCGCCAGTACTGCTGCCTTGCTGCCTCTCACTCACCTTGTTCTGCCTGGTCTCTAGTCATTGAAAAGTACACCAAGAACGCGCGCTTCTGCCTTATCTGCAACTACGTGAGCAAGATCATCCCGGCGCTGCAGTCGCGATGCACGCGCTTCCGCTTCGCACCACTGAGCGAGGCCCAAGTGGGCGGCCGCGTCAAGCATATTGCCCAGCTAGAGAAGTGCGTTGATGTTGCTCGTCTGGCGCGTTGCTTGCTGTCCCGTTGACTGACTCGTGTGCTTGCTTGGCCAGTCTCAACATGACGGACGACGGCTTCCAAGCGGTCGTGCGCCTGGGTCAGGGCGACATGCGACGCATCCTCAACATCCTGCAGGCCACGTCCATGGCGCACGACGTGGTGAACGAGGCCAACGTGTACATGTGCACTGGCAATCCGCTGCCCAAGGACATCGCTGACATGGCCCAGTGGCTATGGAACGACGGCTTCGCGGCCGCCGTGGCCAAGTGCGCCGACATGCAGAAGCGCAAGGGCTACGCCACGAGCGACCTGCTCCAGGACCTGTACCGCTACACCATGGACTGGGAGCTGCCGCCCACGTGCCGCATGTATTTATACGATCAGCTGGCGACCCTGGAGCACCGCCTCTCGAACGGTACGACCGAGGAGCTGCAACTGAGCTCGCTCGTCTCGGTGTTCTTCCTCGCACGGGAACACATGGCCACGGCAATGGACATCAGCGCTTAGATACGAGATATAAACATCGAATGAATGGCATTTGAAATGCACAACAAACGAATACTGCGCTTGCTCACGTCACAACGAGCCTGCATTAACAGCAGAGCTCATGCACTCACTGCTCTGAGAGTGATGTAGATGTAATTGGATGAGCGATAGCTTTGAATTGAGCTCGGCCATTTGAATCTGAAGCTTTCTCTTTATATTGAGGGCTACTCTACACTCCAAAAGGCGATTGATTCACCGCCAGTCCTCATCAAAGGCAAACTCTCGTGGATTCCGCGTGTGTTTTGCCAGTATAGCTAGGCGCTCCCAGAGATCCACAGCCCATCGAATGTGCGACTGCGCTTCATTGTGTTGCGCCCGTTTGTGAATTCGCCGTGCTTCAGTCGCGCTGATCCTCTCTGCTTGTTCCAAAAGGGCGTAGAACTCCGAGTCAATGATATCGACCTAGTTTGCACGCCGTTCGTAATGCGATCGGTCACTTGCATTCTCCACAAACCGGTGGCGGATGGTACCAATACGCTAATTGGTCTCCAAAGAGAGCGCTCTTGGGGCCAATATGCGATCAGAGGAGATCGATTCATGCAAGCTGATGGCAAGATCGATGCTCGATCTGAAAAACTCTCTCGGACGCTTCCACCAGCATAATAATACCGCTGTTCCAACTCTGTGTCCGTTAACTTGGCGCCATTGGCTCCATCATGACGGATGCTTCCGGCCAATGCGAACAAATCGTTCTTCTTCCAGCTCGGATGCAGAAAGATCCGAGCGTAGGTATTGGCCAGAGGGCCCAGACTCACAGGTTGAAGTGTCGTCAGTCCCGTGAATGTCATCAAGTCGTCGGGAAGGTCGTCATAAACGAATCCATCCAACATTAACATGACTAGGCCAAGTCATCCGAGCATATGGACGCATCAACACCGTCGTGAATGTACCTGGTGCGGAACGTCTTGAATCGAGTCAGATCCATCAGTGAAAACGCAGCATTGCTCGAGCCAGACAGCTGAGATGCCTCCTTCTTTCGCTTGGTACAGCCTCATACGATGAGCAGGGATCTCCTTTGGTAAATCTGGAGATGCCGCTATCACCTATTTCAATTGCTCCACCGTAGCATTGGGTTTGACGAAATCGACGCTCGCCCCCCCATCAGCAAGCAGAAAGGTTGAAGCTTGGCTGTCAGTTGAAGACTGAGAAATGATTTCTTCATTTTTGATTGACCTCTTGATGGATGACTTTTGATTTTGAACTTCTCTTGTCAACAATCCATGACAGTTAGACTGTCTACTCGTTGGCCAGGCGGAAAGTGAGTACTCTTCTATCATCGGCCGCGACGCTAGCGTCCATGACTTAAAGATCATGATACCTTCATCGCCAGCTGTTCCACGAGAATTCGCGATTTATCATATGATGTTGTACTGAGCAAAGCAAGGAGGCATCGAAAGTGCCACGTGGGTGACGGTTGATGTCGAGGTCGCGAACAGTGCAGTTCCAGAGCAATGCATGGCGAGCACGCAGCAAGTATTTGAAGTTTGAGCTGAGATGGCACCTCGACAACTTACTCAAGCGGCTCTTTGGAGACTTGAGCCGTGAAGTTCACATACTGGTGGCTTTGCTTGAGGCAGACGCTCTGCCGTGAAGACCTCGCAATCGAATATCCGATTCGCTAGGTGTAATCTTGAAGACAAGAGTAGTGCATAAAAGCCCCAGAGATTCGCTCAATTCATGATCTGTCATGCAGTTCGTTTAGCTTTTGAATCAAGATTCCTTCGAGCTGAAACAAAAATACCGCTGTTGAGAGAGTACTGCTGCAATATCAAACGTGTTTGCTGGTTCGGTTTCAACCAAGATTCCATGGTCCACGATCGTGACCTCCAATGGCTAACATTCCCATTTACAAAAGAAAAATCGCGTAAAGTCGCCACATGAACTTAGCTAGCACAACTCCTGCCTAGTTGAGCTTCAGAAGTCCATCGGGGTATGCACACGTCACGTATTTGTTCGTCTAACTGTTTTCTTGGATCGCTACATCTCGAGTGAACATACTGAGCATGTTGTTGTAGGCTGAACTAAACTTGGGCCCGACCCAGAATATCTTGTGGCACTCCTGGCAGACCCAGAATTCCTGCACGATCTCCATCACATTGGCGTGCACAAAGTCTTCCGTTTGCGTGCGAACGTACTCTGCGTCTACCAACAGAAGCGACTTGGCGTTGCAGCGTGAGCAGCGAGTCATCATCTCGTCTTCGTTCAGTTCCAGAGCGAAATGCGCCTTGATCTCCTGGAACTGCTGATACGGGTCGTCACTGGCAACCACGAAACAAGCCCCGGCATCGCGACGATGAGCGAGTTTCTTGTCCCGAGTCAAAACGATCCGCTGCTCGGCTTCGGCCAGAGCCAGCAGCGACTGCTTGTGGTCTTGCCGCTCGGTCTTCTTGGGCATGGCATACGGA